>JAVJIF010008767.1:0-135813 GCA_038442645.1 Agave tequilana
GGATATCAATTGAAAATATGTCAATGAAGCATCTTGATACCAATTGAAAATAAACAAAATGTTGATACCAATTTTAAGCAAAATACATGAAACATCTTGATATGAATTTTTAAACATAATAAATTTTGGAATGTCTAAATAAAATTTTGATACCAATTGTAAATCATTTTCATTTTAAACGTATGATACCAATTTGAAATTTTCAATCATAAAGTAAGGGAGTGGGAATCAAATACCAATTGAGAAATCACCAATTGAAAGACAAAATCAAAATTTCTCCCCCTTTATGAAATACCAACTAAAATAACGCATAGGCTTGATATCAATTTAAAAGTAATCAATTGAAACAAAATTGAAACTCAAGCACAAGCATAAACAGATTTTGTGCTTAAAGATATAGGGATATAATAAGCACAAATAAAATATATATATGTATGAAAGATAGATACAAATAGAATTGATATTCTTGGAATAGAAAGCATACATACATACAAACATATATGAGCATACAAGAATGTCAAGATTGATACCATTGAAAGAGTTCAATGATACCAATTGAAATAATAATAATGATCAAGTGTATATCTCATATTATCTACCTCCCAATCATGGTTCAAGTTTTAAATGATTTTCATTTTAAGGCATACATGAACATGATCTCCCATCCATCCTCCCATAGAAGGTAGGGGTTTTCAAAATAGATTTGAAAATGTAGTATGTTTGAAAATCTCTACCATAGTGAAGAATACGAACTAGTTATAGAAAAACTTTAAAACTAGTACGAAATCCTTCAAGTAAGGAATAAAACAAATTGTTTTTCATGAAACACATGTAAATCACATGATCACTAAACACTCAAAGTCCATAAAGCTCATTCAAATTCTCATGAAAATAAATCATGAGTAACTAATAAAGTGAGTGTACAAGTATAATGTGACACATATCAACATAAAAATATTCAATTAGGTCTTATGAAATTCCTTGAAAACATGAAATTCATCTAAGATGTGAAATCACCATTGAAATCATCTTAAAACATGAAATTCATTATAAGTGTGAAATCACCTAGCAAACATGAAATTCATCCAAACGATTTAAACTTCAAGGCATATGTATGTCATGTACAAACTAAAGTAAACATACATATCCTAAACATAATGAGTCCACAAAAGTATATGCATGAAGGCACGTGGCTCAAGGATGTATATGTATAAATGATAGTTTGAACAAGATGGACATATACATGAGGTTAAAACAAAAAAAATGATGAATACAAGTCAAATGCAAGAATCATCAAAACTAGACTATACTAGTACATCAAGTGAATACAAATGAGCGTTCAAGCACAAACATATATAAAGGTCTATTTGTAGCTCACTAGTTGTACAAGTATAGATCCTAGTCTTAATGAAAACTTATCATTTAAGCAAGTAGTCAAAACATGAAGCCTGAAACGGGAATCATAACCTAACATGATAAAATAATAATCAAAACATGAATTATTAAACAAAAAGTCATAGTCAACCATATGATTAGCATGACTAAGACATGTGTATAAGATCTATGATTAACATGATAGTTAAAACATAAAGAGACACAAAAATGGGTCATATGAACATGGGTGTCTCAACAACTAATCATGTAAAGCATAAGTCTAATAAACATGGCAAATATCATACTAATCATGAAACAATAAAATATGTTTCAACAAAACAAAAATCATAAAATCATAACATCCAAATGGTCATAATGCATATGCATGTGCATTAGAACTAGGCATACATGTTAGTTTAAACAAGGTGAGAACACTAAATATAGATCCACATAAAACATGGGTGTTCAAGTAACTAAATGAAAACATGGCAAAAGCCGCATTTTCGCAGCCAAGTTTTTGAATCTGGGGGAGCATTTTCTCCCCTATCTCCGTACTCTTATCCCTATCTTACTTCTCCTATAAATACCTGCATACTCAGAGGAAGAGGGGCGAATTCTAGAGAAAGCTTTAGTTTAGTTTAGCTTAGATTTTTCTTTACTTTTTTAATGTAATTTTTATTTATTTATTTTATTTTAAGTTAAAGAAAGTTACATGACAGCAGAAGAAGAAGAAGAAGAATTGTAAGTAGAGTGACATTGATGTAATCCTTCTTTAGAGAGTTGCATTGAAGTGACAACCAATGAGATTCTCAGCCTTTTCTTCAATGTACTCGATACAGTCAATTGTTTCTTTTATTATGTCATTTTACTTTACATTACTTCGCATCGAATCATAGTACGTTAATCTACAACAGAGGTAAGTCTTTTTCCTTTATCTCTTTCTATTTTTCTTTCTTAGAGTAGTATAACAATTTCCAAAACCAACACTTTTTCTTTTTATTTCTTTTTCTTTAAACTCATTTCCTTTTCATTTTAACAATAACCCATCTTCTTCTTTAGATTCCTTTTAACTTAGATTAGATTTAACTATTTTATTTTCTTTTAAAACTGAGAAGAGAACTTCTAAACTCGTTTTGTAAACTTAAAAGAAGAAACTTACTTAATTGCTTCCATCACAGTCCCTCTCTAATACGGTATTTTTCGTTGTAGGTTTAGCTCGATCAAACATTCCTCAGGATTGAAAGAAATACTTATTGAACTTGAAGAAATCTATCAACATACTCGCATCCAGACTAGAGTTATAGCCTTAATAGACTACAATGCCTGGCCAAGGGGATTGAAGTAAGCAATAAGCACTTCGCTATCGTAGAATCTCAGTCATCAAAATCTTATATGGAGAAAGAGGCATTCACATATATAGACGAGGGGCTAAAAGGGTCGAAGAGCAAACTCAAATGCAGAAGGAGTAGCAAGAGATGCTTCAAGTTCAGCAAAGAGTTTATCAACAACCCCAAGGCAACGACCTCAAGGCAATGATAACTCAGTTGCTGACAAACTGAGCGAAGAGGTCAAAGGGTCCCAAGCCTAACGCTTCCTCCAGCAAGATCAAGGAGAAATAGAAGCAGGGAGAAAGCTATTCTTCTGAGAAGACTAAGAGTAAGAACAACTTTAATTCTGAGCCTTTCAAAACTTCATCTCAGGAGGGGGATGGTTCAGAAAATGGAGCCCATCACTCCAAGAGGATGAATAAACTCGAGAAATGCCTGGAGGCTGTTGGAACTTGTTTGATGAAGACTTTGTGAAGCATTTCATTTGGAGCTCTAACACACGACGAATCAAGAGTTCTTCATGATCAAGATGTCCCAAAGAGAGTTGATATGATGTGGTTTGTAATTGTGTAATAGCATGTCAAAAGCCTTGATACACCCACACATATCATACACTTCTAGTCGACTTATAGTCCCTATTAGTCGACTAATAACTTGTGTAGTCGACTTGACCCAACTCCCTAGTCGACTAGTGTTGTGTCTCAAAAGAACCCAACTCTCTGTTTGTCCTGTTAGTCGACTTGACAGAAGACATAGTCGACTAATAGACCTTTATAGTCGACTAACCCTATTCCCCTAGTCGACTAATAATTGGCCTAGTCGACTTAGATGTTAGTTGTAGTCGACTTGATTCAGTTATCCAGAAACCTATCACTCGAACTATTTATGACCTAGTCGACTTATACTCAAACCTAGTCGACTAACCTTGGAAAATTGCCTTGTATAGTCGACTAACTCAAAAGGCAAGTCGACTATAGGCAGTTTCTGACTGTTGGACAGTTTCTTTTATCTGGTCTTTTATGCAACATTTTCCAACGTTTCAATCATTCAAAAGGCACCTGTAACTACCCTAACATACCTAGAGTGCAGCTATATAAAGGGTAGTTAAGCCAAAGGACAAATACCAATCCAAATCTTCAGTTTTCTAAATCAAAAATTCTGCCAATACTGAAAACTGTTCCCACTTCAGTTCTTCACCAAATTCTGATTCTCTAGTGAAGTTCTATGAAGTTTCTCCTATACTAGATCTTGTCCACGTTCACATACAGTACCAAGGCTTATAAGAAGGTGTTGTAATACTCAAAGCAATCATTATACACGGGGTCTTCTTGGTGTAGAAGCAGTTGTACAATGTGAAGTTTGTTCTCTTGGTGGAAGAGAAGGTGTACACATTTGGCAAAGGGGATTTGTCAAGTGGTGTGCATGGTTGTGATTTTGGGTGTACAAAATCAAGGATAAAGGAAAATCTTAAGCGGGTGGCTTGGGGACTGGATGTAGGTCACGAGGACCGAACCAGGATAAATCTCTCGTGTTTGCATTGTCTAAACTTTTCTGAGATTTGATTTCCTTTATTGCAAGTTATTTATTTGTTTAACGTTAATTCTTCTTTGTCTAGTATTTGTGTTGACTTTGTATTATAGATCCATAAGTGCCAACAGAGAAAGTTCCGCAATTGGCATCATCTGGGGACCAACAATTGGTATCAGAGCAAGGTCTCACATTCGGCATACAAGCCCTGCATACATAGTCAACAATAAGCAAGGATGGCAACGGAGTTCCCTTCGTCACAATTCAAAGAAGGACATTCTACACAACGTCTACCGCTATTTGACGGATCCAACTACAACTATTGGAAGTGTAGAATGAAGATCTACTTGCAATCGCTGAACTACGAACTTTGGAACATCGTAGAAGCATCGTACACCAAGCCAACAACCAACTACAACGCTTGGAGTGATGATCAAAAGAAGAATGCGAACCTTGACGCCAAAGCGATGAATGCCCTATTCTGTGCCCTAACTAAAGAAGAGTTCAACCGTGTGTAACAGCCACTTCTGCACATCAAATATGGCATACTCTTCAGGTAACACACGAAGGCACAAATAAAGTTAAGGAATCTAAAATATCTGTTGTCCACAGGTTTGAATTATTCAAAATGGAGGAGAATGAAACCATATCCGAAATGGTTACAAGATTCACCGACATTATCAATTCCTTAGCATCCCTTGGAAAGGACTACACCGAAGTCGAAAGAGTTCGTAAGATCCTTCGTGCACTCACACCAGAATGGGAGAAGAAGACAACAGCAATTGAAGAAGCCAATGATCTCTCAACTTTGTCGTTAGAAAACCTAATCGGTAATCTAATGGCATATGAAGTGCAATTGGAAGAAAGAAAGAAGGAGGAACGACAACACCACTCAAAGAAGAAAGAAATTGCTTTCCATGCATCCTCCGACACGGACGATTCCGATGATGATGAAGAGGAGATTGCAATGCTTTCAAAGAAATTCAGGAGATTCCTAAAGCAAGGTAAATTCAAATGCTTTAATTGCAATAAAACAGGTCATTTGAAGAAGGATTGTCCTTTGCTCAAGAATAAAAGCAAATATAAGAGCAAAAAGTTCAGAAAGAAGAAAAACTATGAAGCCTCATGGAGAACAGTGATTCCTTATCTTCTGACGAAGAAGAATCCACTGAACGTGTCAACCTATGTTACATGGCCATAGAAGATGATGAGGTATCATTTACTGAACTTTCTGATGCATTCATGAATTATTTAATGATCTGAAAAATGAAAAACTGAAAAATAAAGTTTTATCAAAAGAAATGAAAAACTTTTAAAGGAAAATTCATGTTATGATGTACAAGTTTCTTGATAAAACTCTCAAAAAGATGAATCTGAAAATAATATCATCTTTGAAAAATGATAATGAGAAGTTTATCAAAGAAAATTTTTTTAAAAAGGAAACTATATCTTTGAATGAAAGGATTTCTGTATTGGATAAAGACATGTTAGTTTTAAAAGAAATATGAAGATATTTTGGAAAATGTGACTAAGTTCAATCTAGGAAAAGAAAAATTGAATGATTTGTTATCTTTTCAAAAATTGTCACATAATCATTTTGGTATTGGATATATTGAAAAATCTTCATATGTTAGTAATCCATATGTTTCTTTTGTGAAAAGAAAGTCTAAGAAAAATAAGTTTATATGGATTCTTAAGAATTTAAGCCTAATTGATAAAAATACCTATATTGCATCATACATTCATGATATATGTAATTCATGCAATTATGTGTATACTAACAGATGGAAACCAAATTCAAAATGGATTTGGTCTCCTAAAGGTTAATTGTGTACTTTTATGATTGGTACCATCTAACGTTTATCTTGCAGGTACCATATAAGAAAGTTGATAAGAACATATATATATATATATAATGATATATTTGTTGCAGGGGGAAAACAAAGTATTTCTATATCTGTTATAACCCAATTTCTGCAGGGGGGGAAAATAACATATTTTCTGCAGGGGGAGCACTTGTGCACACAAAGCGTCATCATCAAAAAGGGGAGAATGTTGGAACTTGTTTTGATGAAGACTTTGTGAAGCATTTCATTTGGAGCTCTAACACACGACGAATCAAGAGTTCTTCATGATCAAGATGTCCCAAAGAGAGTTGATATGATGTGGTTTGTAATTGTGTAATAGCATGTCAAAAGCTTGATACACACACACATATCATACACTTCTAGTCGACTTATAGTCCCTATTAGTCGACTAATAACTTGTGTAGTCGACTTGACCCAACTCCCTAGTCGACTAGTGTTGTGTCTCAAAAGAACCCAATTCTCTGTTTGTCCTGTTAGTCGACTTGACAGAAGACATAGTCGACTAATAGACCTTTATAGTCGACTAACCCTATTCCCCTAGTCGACTAATAATTGGCCTAGTTGACTTAGATGTTAGTTGCAGTCGACTTGATTCAGTTATCCAGAAACCTGTCACTCGAACTATTCATGACCTAGTCGACTTATACTCAAACCTAGTCGACTAACCTTTGGAAAATTGCCTTGTATAGTCGACTAACTCAAAAGGCAAGTCGACTATAGGCAGTTTCTGACTGTTGGACAGTTTCTGTTATCTGGTCTTTTGTGCAACATTTTCCAACGTTTCAATCATTCAAAAGGCACCTGTAACTACCCTAACTTACCCTAGAGTGCAGCTATATAAAGGGTAGTTAAGCCAAAGGCAAATACCAATCCAAATCTTCAGTTTTCTAAATCAAAAATTCTGCCAATCCTGAAAACTGTTCCCTCTTCAGTTCTTCACCAAATTCTGATTTTCTAGTGAAGTTCTATGAAGTTTCTCCTATACTAGACCTTGTCCACATTCACATACAGTACCAAGGCTTATAAGAAAGTGTTGTAATACTCAAAGCAAGCATTGTACACGGGTGTCTTCTTGGTGTAGAAGCAGTTGTATAAGGTGAAGTTTGTTCTCTTGGTGGAAGAAAAGGTGTTCTCTTGGTGGAAGAGAAGGTGTACACATTTGGCAAAGGGGATTTGTCAAGTGATGTGCATGGTTGTGATTTTGGGTGTACAAAATCAAGGATAAAGGAAAATCTCAAGCGGGTGGCTTGGGGACTGGATGTAGGTCACGAGGACCGAACCAGGATAAATCTCTCGTGTTTGCATTGTCTAAACTTTTCTGGGATTTGATTTCCTTTATTGCAAGTTATTTATTTGTTTAACGTTAATTCTTCTTTGTCTAGTATTTGTGTTGACTTTGTATTATAGATCCATAAGTGCCAACAGAGAAAGTTCCGCAATTGGCATCATCTGGGGACCTACAATTGGTATTAGAGCAAGGTCTCACATTCGGCATACAAGCCCTGCATACCTAGTCAACAACAAGCAAGAATGGCAACGGAGTTTCCTTCGTCACAATTCAAAGAAGGACATTCTACACAACGTCCACCGCTATTTGACGAATCCAACTACAACTATTGGAAGTGTAGAATGAAGATCTACTTGCAATCGCTGAACTACGAACTTTGGAACATCGTAGAAGCATCGTACACCAAGCCAACAACCAACTACAACGCTTGGAGTGATGATCAAAAGAAGAATGCGAACCTTGACGCCAAAGCGATGAATGCCCTATTCTGTGCCCTAACTAAAGAAGAGTTCAACCGTGTGTTAACAGCCACTTCTGCACATCAAATATGGCATACTCTTCAGGTAACACACGAAGGCACAAATAAAGTTAAGGAATCTAAAATATCTGTTCTTGTCCACAGGTTTGAATTATTCAAAATGGAGGAGAATGAAACCATATCCGAAATGGTTACAAGATTCACCGACATTACCAATTCCTTAGCATCCCTTGGAAAGGACTACACCGAAGTCGAAAGAGTTCGTAAGATCCTTCGTGCACTCACACCAGAATGGGAGAAGAAGACAACAGCAATTGAAGAAGCCAATGATCTCTCAACTTTGTCGTTAGAAAACCTAATCGGTAATCTAATGGCATATGAAGTGCAATTGGAAGAAAGAAAGGAGGAACGACAACACCACTCAAAGAAGAAAGAAATTGCTTTCCATACATCCTCCGACACGGACGATTCTGATGATGATGAAGAGGAGATGTCAATGCTTTCAAAGAAATTCAGGAGATTCCTAAAGCAGGTAAATTTAAATGCTTTAATTGCAATAAAACAGGTCATTTGAAGGAGGATTGTCCTTTGCTCAAGAATAAAAGCAAATACAAGAGTAAAAAGTTCAGAAAGAAGAAAAACTATGAAGCCTCATGGGAGAACAGTGATTCCTCATCTTCTGACGAAGAAGAATCCACTGAACGTGTCAACCTATGTTACATGGCCATAGAAGATGATGAGGTATCATTTACTGAACTTTCTGATGCATTTCATGAATTATTTAATGATCTGAAAAATGAAAAACTGAAAAATAAAGTTTTATCAAAGAAAATGAAAAACTTTTAAAGGAAAATTCATGTTATGCTGTACAAGTTTCTTGTATAAACTCTCAAAAGATGAATCTGAAAAAGTAATATCATCTTTGAAAAATGATAATGAGAAGTTTATCAAAGAAAATTATTTTCTTAAAAGGAAACTATATCTTTGAATGAAAGGATTTCTATATTGGATAAAGACATGTTAGTTTTCAAAAAGAAATATGAAGATATTTTGGAAAATGTGACTAAGTTCAATCAAGGAAAAGAAAATTGAATGATTTGTTATCTTTAAAAATTGTCACATAATCATTTTGGTATTGGATATATTGAAAAATCTTCATATGTTAGTAATCCATATGTTTCTTTTGTGAAAAGAAAGTCTAAAAAAAATAAGTTTATATGGATTCCTAAGAATTTAAGCATAATTGATAAAAATACCTATATTGCATCATACATTCATGATATATGTAATTCATGCGATTATGTGTATACTAACAGATGGAAACCAAATTCAAAATGGATTTGGTCTCCTAAGGTTAATTGTGTTCTTTTATGATGGTACCATCTAACGTTTATCTTGCAGGTACCATATAAGAAAGTTGATAAGAACATATATATATTATATATATTTAATGATATATTTGTTGCAGGGGGAGAACAAAGTATTTCTATATCTGTTATAACCCAATTTCTGCAGGGGGAGGAAAATATAACATATTTTCTGCAGGGGGAGCACTTGTGCACACAAAGCGTCATCATCAAAAACGGGGAGAATGTTGGAACTTGTTCTGATGAAGACTTTGTGAAGCATTTCATTTGGAGCTCTAACACACGACGAATCAAGAGTTCTTCATGATCAAGATGTCCAAAGAGAGTTGATATGATGTGATTTGTAATTGTGTAATAGCATGTCAAAAGCCTTGATACACACACACATATCATACACTTCTAGTCAACTTATAGTCCCTATTAGTCGACTAATAACTTGTGTAGTCGACTTGACCCAACTCCCTAGTCGACTAGTGTTGTGTCTCAAAAGAACCCAACTCTTTGTTTGTCCTGTTAGTCGACTTGACAGAAGACATAGTCGACTAATAGACCTTTATAGTCGACTAACCCTATTCCCCTAGTCGACTAATAATTGGCCTAGTCGACTTAGATGTTAGTTGTAGTCGACTTGATTCAGTTATCCAGAAACCTGTCACTCGAACTATTCATGACCTAGTCGACTTATACTCAAACCTAGTCGACTAACCTTGGAAAATTGCCTTGTATAGTCGACTAACTCAAAAGGTAAGTCGACTATAGGCAGTTTCTGACTGTTGGACAGTTTCTGTTATCTGATCTTTTGTGCAACATTTTTCAACGTTTCAATCATTCAAAAGGCATCTGTAACTATCCTAACTTACCCTAGAGTGCAGCTATATAAAGGGTAGTTAAGCCAAAGGCCAAATACCAATCCAAATCTTCAGTTTTCTAAATCAAAAATTCTGCCAATCCTGAAAACTGTTCCCACTTCAGTTCTTCACTAAATTCTGATTCTCTAGTGAAGTTCTATGAAGTTTCTCCTATACTAGACCTTGTCCACATTCACATACAGTACCAAGGCTTATAGGAAAGTGTTTTAATACTCAAAGCAATCATTGTACACGGGTGTCTTCTTGGTGTAGAAGCAGTTGTACAAGGTGAAGTTTGTTCTCTTGGTGGAAGAGAAGGTGTTCTCTTGGTGGAAGAGAAGGTGTATACATTTGGCAAAAGGGATTTGTCAAGTGGTGTGCATGGTTGTGATTTTGGGTGTACAAATCAAGGATAAAGGAAAATCTCAAGCGGGTGGCTTGGGGACTAGATGTAGGTCACGAGGACCGAACCAGGATAAATCTCTCGTGTTTGCATTGTCTAAACTTTTCTGAGATTTGATTTCCTTTATTGCAAGTTATTTATTTATTTTTAACGTTAATTCTTCTTTGTCTAGTATTTGTGTTGACTTTGTATTATAGATCCATAAGTGCCAACAGAGAAAGTTCCGCAATTGGCATCATCTGGGACCAACAGAGGCCATTGGTAATCGATGTAACAATCAATAGGCAGGGATAGTCCGACAATAATCGGTTGAGTGGGATGTTGCTTCCTATCCCCCAAGTTCAAGCACCTGCCATGCAGACCTTTGACAATAAAGGTTCCCCAAACCAACACATATACTACTTTAAGTCTTAGACTGAGAATGTAGTATTGAACGACACTATCATGACTCATTTGTTCATCGGCACCCTCAAGGAGGTTGCCTTTGAATGGTTCATGAAGCTTCCTGCAGGCTCCATAAAGAAGTGGGCTGACTTAAAGAAGCTCTTCTTGGTCCGCTTCATTGATGATGACACTGAAGTGTCAGTCCCCACTCTCCTTTCTATCAAATAGAAGAAAGGAGAGTCTATCAAGATGTTTCAGAGTATGGAGCTTCGATGTCCAAGTGGTATGACGCAGTCTACATTGGTGGAGACTTGCCACCATAATCTACAAATCACACACCTAGCCCAGACAGGAGCGGCCAAGTGATGTACTTGGAAGCAGTTGGTATTATAAGGTGAACAAGCAGAGGAGACCATCGCTAGGGTCAAGGCCGAAGAAAACGAAAGTAAGCCAAGATCAGAGAAACTGACACAACGTACTTCAGAATCATCTTCTCTACCGAGAAGAAGGGACACTTTTGCAATGGAGGCTAAGTCTCCTTCCAAGCCCAAGCCAGCAAGAGCAGGCAATTCTTCAGAGAAGATGCGAGCTAACAATTAATATTCCTTCAAGGATGAGCATGTTGTGTCCCTGTTTAAGTTGCTTTATAAAAGCAACATGCTCAAGCTGCTGGAGGCATGACGCCCTGAAATGGTAGGGAAGACAGATGATTCTAACTACTGCCTATACCACAAGATGCTGGGATATCCTATCGAGAGTTGCTGCATCTTCAAAGATGTCATCCAAGCTTTGATTGATGAAGAATTACTCAAGCTCCGCCCTGAGCAGAAGAAGGTGACCACCAATATAACATCCTTTCAATTTGGCAGAGATCTACCACTAGCACCAACCAGAGTGGTTCCATCCTAAAAGAAAATTTGAGGGTGATCAACAGTGATCCACACCACCAGGATGAAAAGAGTCTCGTCCCTATCCTTACTCCTCAAGGAGAGATGGTGAGGGTTCATCCCGACCTCGTACAAAGCTAGCAGTGGACTGTTGTGACCAACAGGAAGTCCAAATCAAAACAAGAACATCTTATTGCAATGTGGTATGCGCTTCCTTGAGAGAAGCTGAAATGGATGTTGCCTCTCTTACTGATTCAGAGGAAGAAGAGAGAATTGTTCTCGCTGCAGAACAAAGTGCTCCTCTTGTGGCAGGGACTCGGTCTGGCCAGCAGTACTTGAAAAAGTATGATGAAGAGGTGCCTAGTTTGTCCAAGTCGACCAAAGAAGTAGCCAAACAATCCACAAAGTAACATGTGGAGAAGCAAAAAGAGCTTCGGTACACCAAAGCTTTTCAAAAGGACAAAGTGAAAGGATTATCAACTCCTTTTCGCTTTGACGTCTTGGCTCAGTTAGCCAACACTCAGCCAAAATCACTCTCTATGAGCTCTTGAGACTTCCAAGTCAATAAGAGAAGCTCTAAGAGAAGCCTAGCCAATTCAAAGGCTAGCCCAGATTCCGGCTGGATGTGAAGAGGAGGATGAAGGACACTATCTCCAGACCTCCAAGCGTTTCCTCTACATAACATTCATGCCTGGCGATATGCAAATTAAAGGAAAATATGATAGAGATCTGTATTACATAGGGTATATCAGATCATCCGAAGTGAGCCACATCTAGGTTGATTCAGGATCTGTGATGAGCATTATGCCCCGCAGAGTCATGCAACATCTAGGAATTCCACTCATCGTCTAAGTGCAACCCAGGTGACCATTTAAGGTTTCAACACTAACGACACGAGACCGACGGGGAATATCAAGTTCAGATGCTAGATTGGAGACCTGAAATCAGAAGTGACGTGATACGTTATTGATGAAGACACATCATACAACCTGCTCTTGGGACGTCCATGGATTCATCACAACTCCATTATCCTATTTACCCTTCATCAGGTGATGAAATATGCCAATGAAGGAGTAGTCAGAATATTGATTGCTGAAAAGCATCCATTCAAGGAGCTAACAAAACTACTTCACAGACTCTCTCCTTTGCGAAGATCCTCTTGAGGCTGCTAAGTATTCATTACCGGAAGACTCAAACTCAGGCAACAAAGCTGCTAACACCGAACTAGTGGTAGGAATATATTGGGAAATAAACCAACTTGTAACGAGTATTAATAAGCTCGATTTCAATACTACTGCCAATATTGAAGGCGAGTGGTCTATTAATGAGAATTTAGATTTGGCTTATATTTTTGTGTTAGCCTCTGATTTTATATCGTAAGATGCTAGTATTGACATAGATAGTGATCCTTTATCTACAATAGATGCTTTGACATCATTGCACGCACCAGTAAGGTCATCCTTCATGATACATGACAAGACCAATGACGCGCAAGGAACCTTCTTCGAAGTGTCGACCAAGCACAAAAATCAAAAGCCAATTCTTTTCGAGAGAGTCGAGTCCGAATCTATGGCTCGTGAAAATTTGGAGGACAACATTGAGTCCTGACAATTTTCTTATTATGGGCCAAATGCATGTCATATGATGGAGAAAATGAGATACAACTTGACAAAAAGGTCTAACTTGAACCTTGGCAAAGGAAGACGAACATTGTTCGACCTTTTGTCCCAAAAGAGAGAACCCCGATTACTATCATAAAACTTGAAGGGGATTAGGCTATATGTCCACTCCAATCCCATCAAACTTCGAGTCTAAAGAATCTCTATATCATGACCACTCGTCAGGTACATCATCGTGAGAATCAGATGTCAGTGTCGGTGTTATCTTTAGAAATCTTTGAGTAAACATGATTTCAACTAGCCATTTAGAAGATGAAGGTAAAGAAATGAATGATCCAGTCAAATACCTATCCCTAGATCAAACAATTGAACACTCTCTAGGACATACACTTTGAGCAGCGTGAGCCACCCACAGAGGATAAGGTGGTCCAGATAAATCTGGGAATCGAGGCTAACCAAAATCCATCTTCATAAGCGAAAGCTTATCATGTTCAAGGAAGAAGACGTAATACATCTCATACAGAAGTATATGGACATTTTCGCTTGGAATTATGAGGATATGCCTGGACTCGATCCCCAGGTAGCCATGCATTGCGTCAACATTAATCCGAACGTGAAGCCAGTCAAACAACAACAACGATGATTCCATCCAGAGATTATGGATGCAATCGAACCGGAAATCAAAAAGCTCATAAATTCTGATTTTATCAGAGAAGAACAATACCCTGACTGGGTAGCCAACATCATGCTCGTCCCCAAGAAGAACTAGAAAATGTAGATTTGCATCGACTTCTGTGATCTAAATATTAATTATCCCAGAGACGAATTTTCTCTTCCAATCACAGATGTCATGATTGATAATACGTGCAGATTTGAGAGGATGTCTTTTATGGACGGATTTTCTGAATACAATCAAATTAAAATGTATCCTAAAGATGAGAACCATACATCTTTTAAAATGCCACTAGGGGTGTACTACTACACCGTGATGCTCTTCGGATTGAAGAATGTAGGGGAAACATATCAACGTGCTATGAATGCAATCTTTCACGAGCATATACGCAATCGTCGTAGAATGCTACGTAGACGATATTATAGTGAAAAGCTGAGAAAAAGGTGATCACATAGAAGATCTGAAGAGAGTATTTGATATTATGTGGGCGCATCAACTAAAGATGAATCCCACCAAGTCCTTCCTGGGGATGGCTAGTGGTAAATTCCTTGAATTTGTTGTAACAACTAAAGAATCCACCTCGATCTGGAGAAAATTCGTGTGATCCAAGAGATGCAACCTTCAAGAAATCTCAAAGAACTTAGAAGATTGCAGGGACGATTGGCATACATCTGAAGATTCATATCAAATCTCTCAGGACGTTGTCAACCTTCACCAAGCTGGTGAAGAAAGAAGTCTCATTCATTTGGGACAGTGCTTGTCAAGAAGCGTTTGAGAAAATCAAGCAATACCTTGTGCATCCGCCTGTTCGTGCATCTCCAGTATCAGGAAAATCTTTCCTGATATATATTAGAGTTATGGATCATTCTTTGGGAGCTTTGCTAGCCTAGAATAATAACCAAAGATATGAGAAAACAATCTATTACTTGAGCAGGACTATATTCAGGGCTGAATATCGATCCAACCCGGTTGAAAATGAGTGTTTGGCTTTAGTCTTTGCCGTCCAGAAGATGTGATATTATCTTGTGGGCCAGACCGTTAACGTCATCTCAAAAGTTCCTTTAAGATTGATTATGAAGAAAGTCTCATCGCTAAATGATCGATTGGTGAAGTAGGTGATTGAGTTTTTACCTGCACACAAAATACAAAATATTAAATTTAGAAATAGAGATGTGCAAGGTGCTCAATTCTATCCGCTGTAGCAATGGCTATGCGGGTCGTGATCCTCAGGGAGGGACTAGCGATGGAAGCTTGTTTAGCAAGTTCTCTAAAAAATTATTTTTTAGTTATTAAAAAGAAAATAAGAAAATAATAGTTAAAGTCTGGTTAGGAACAGGAGCGATATTTACAATGAGTTGGGAAAGAAAGAGTTGGAAGATGAAGTGTTGGTGATTTAATCTACAGAAATAAAAGAAAGAAAACTATAAACTAAAAAAAAACACATACCTACCTCTTCTGCCATGTTTACTTTGATCCGTTGCAACGACTTACCTTGTCTTTGAAGGCATTCAAGCATGGCGTATAGGATCTTCCCCTTCTCGATCTACACTACGAAAAGAAAAGAAACTATACTAGCAAGAGAAGGCTTGTTCATCACCATAGGCCATCAAGGGCACTTCTTCGGCTAAGCAGTTTCGAAGCGATCAGATCTCATGGTTTGCAAGACATCAGAGAAAAAAATAAAATAAAACAAGAATAGAAGAACAAAAACAAACCTTGAGTTGATTCTATTAACAATGGAAGAAAAGTTTGACTTACACCGATGTCACCTCAGTACAAGCATGATCTCCTTCCTCCATGAAAGTATCCTCTCCTCTCAGTTATAAAAAGAAATAAAAATTACAAAGAAGAAAATAAAAAACCTAATCTACAAACTAGCCTAAGAAAAACCCTAGATTTGTTTCTGTACTGCACTCCACGCCCTTCTCTGTTGCTCTGCAGGGGTATTTATAGGAGATATAGGAATTAGAGTCCCAGTACAACTTGATCGGCAAAAAGCAAGCACAAGAATAAGTAAATAGAGTGTGGGTCGAAGTTACTGCTTTTGCGATTCTTCCGTAGTAGCGAAGTGGCTATACGGGTCGTATCCACAAGGATGGGAGGCGATAGAAGCTTTACCGGTTGATTCACGTTTATGTTAAAAGTTCTTCAAAGTTTTAAAGAATGAAAGAAAAGAAAATAAAGAATAAAAAGAGAAGTACGGTGAAACACAAAGAAGTGGAAAACATAGAAAAGAATATGTTTATGATTTTGGATATTTTTCTAAAACAAGTGAAAGAGAAAGAAAACTCACGGCTACTAACTACTAATGACTCTACCAACATACTAACCTCTTAGTGATAGTTGTCTCACAAGTATCATTGGCCATCACTAGTCCTTGGTTCAAAAGCGATTCAAAGCATGACCCATATGTAACTCTTCACAACCCAACTCAACAAATAAGTGCAAGCTAAACTTCAATCATCAAAACTCAATAAGAGCAAGCATGAAATAAAATAATGTTAGCTTGTTAGAGAGTTAAGAAGTTAGAGTTAGATCCATCATCATGAGCCATCAATGGCTCTTGCAAGAGCAAGGCCAAAATGAGGCTATTAGATTCATGTGGATTACCATAAAAGAAATTAGCAAGTTGGTGGTGAGTAGTTAGTTGCCATGAGAGAAAAGATTAGCTACACATGTAAAAGAGATTAGAGAGAATAAACAAAAGATAAGGTAAGAGAGCACCTTTCATTGATTGTCACCTTCAATTACAAGCACTCTTACTTCCCAACATGTACTACCTCTCTCCCTAATACATGATCTACAAAATGGAACTTACAATGGAGGAGGAAGAAGAAACTACACTACCCTATCCTAAACTACAAAAGTGAAGATGAAACTACCCTAACTCAAACTACTCCTCAACCTCCCCTCGTTTGCATCTGTAACCCAGGAGGTATTAATAGTATCAGGGGAAGAGGGGAGCCAGGGGACATGATATGACCGAAATGGCGCGCGCCGCGCGGCCACGTGATGGCTGCGCGCGCGGCGCTTCGAGCCCTGTGCTGCCCTTTTTGTCTCCCTTTCGGCTATGGCCCCTGGTTTCTGGTATGGCCGCGAAAACGCGGCAAATATCGCGTTTCCGCGGCTGTCCTTGGGCGGCGTGCGCGGCGCCGCCTGCTGCGTGCTGCGCTGTTGTTCCCCTGTCGGCTAAAACTCCCGATTTCTGTTTGGCGCTCCTGGTTTTGATAGAATCTGCTCTTTAGGTCAATAGCTATTTTAATAGCCCTTTAATCACCAATTAAATGGTGATTTGGGTCATCTTCTTCATTTGCACACCATTGACCTAAGATCAAGCAAGAAAGATTTTATTAGCAGAATTTATTATCAAATAAATGTGAGAATATGATGAAAATTATGCAAAATTAGAGACTAATCACACCCCACACTTATCTTTTACTTGTCCCGAGCAAAACAAAAAACTAAGAAAATTATTACACCACTTTCGCAGGTGACGCGATTGCCTGAGCATATGCAACAAGCCGTTAAACCTCTAAATTCCCCTTAGAGGAGAAGTTTGTCTCCTAAGGGTTTTCAGCGGATTACACCACAAAATCCATAAAGAAAGAAATCAAATATTAGTATTTTGAAAATGCATTTTTGAAATAGAGAGAAGTGCTGAAGTATTTTGTGAAAATATAAGTGATCCAAGGTTATAGGTTAACCAGAAATTAATCTTACTTAAACTAAGTCGAAATGCAAAATCTTGTTATAAATTAAATGTAAGAATTTAAAATTGAATTGACTCTTTGATCCTTTAGAAAAATATGCACATTGTGAACTGTGAAGATTTTTGGGATATCGACTCTAACTTTCATGCCATTTTTTATTTATATATATATATATATATTTTTTTTCTTTTTTTTTCTTCCCTTAGTTTTCTTAGGCTTTCTTATTTACCTGGGTAGTGAGCCTTTAGCCGGTGACTCCCAAACCCGAAGGTCTTAGGGCACCAGAGAGAAAACATCCCTCGGACTTAAGGACTCGAGTAAACAAGGCCACAAAACTAAAGGGGATTATTTTATTTTTTTGTCCACCATTTTAGGTATGAATAATCATGCTTCCTGAGGCATAATTACCCAACTTCAATAAGTGGTTTTTATTTATCATAATAATTTTTTTCTTTTTAAATATATTTTTATGGCATTTCTAGTCTTTGTTTCAATCCCAAAAATTGTGTAAGTGTGAAGTGCATAAATCTAAAAAATTCAAGATCAAATTATCTTTTCAATTTTACTTTCTTAACCTATAATTTAGACAAGATCTATTATTTTGACTCGGTTTAAAATTTCAAAATTTTAGGTCTTCCTAATTCCTAAGATAATCTTAATTTTCTTAAAATAAATCAAAAACTATTTCTCTTGTTTCAAAAAGTTTTGTAAAAAGAAAAGAAAAAGAGTTTCTATTTTTTTTTATTTTAACAAGAAGTGTAAAAGAAAGAAAATGAAAAACTAACTATGTTAGTAAGCCCTCCCCCACACTTATCTCACGCATTGTCCTCAATGCATCGTGAATGTGTATATACGTGAAACAAATAGAGAGAGAAGGAATATTACCTCATGGTGGTGGTTCCGGTGGTGGTCTGACTGGGCCAAGCGTTGCTACCAATCAAGATATCGTGGATCGTCCAGAAATCCACCAATGACCTCTCTAACATGACCCAATAAAAGAATGATTTATTGAATGGTCTTATTGAAAATTTTATCCCTATCTAATGGCCAAGTTTCAAAAATAATTACTGAGTCATTTTCTTCAACAGTCTTGTCCAACAATGAAGTATGATTTTGAGAGATGAGTGATTTGGACTCAAATGGAATAGGAACAAAAACTGATACCGACTCGGGAAGTTGACTCAGATCAAGTCGAGAGTCAACAATGAGAGTCGAAATTGGGTCAAAAACAGGGTCCAAACCAAAGAATTGATATTCACACACTTTCCCCCAATGATGAAGTGTGATCAGGAGAGATTGGTGATTCTATTTCACGGTGTACTGGCACAGGATTCAATATTGACTCCGGAATAGAGAAAGAATCTGGTAAAGATACCGGGGTCATTATTGAATTAAAAAGTAAAAAGGAATCATCTACTTGAGGTTCAGGATCACTTTCAGGTTCGATTTCAATTTCGGGAAAGGGATAACTTGCCAAAATGTCCAGGTGACTTTCATAACTTGGAGTTTGGTCAAGTTCAAATGTCTGTTCTGAAATTGAATCTGGATTTCCAAAATGATATGATTCATGGGTCCAATCAGTAGAGTTAGGGATATAAGAATCGGTCAAAGGTTGATAAGAAAGGCTTTCCTCACTCTCAGTGATCAATTCGCTCAAAAGTGAATCTAACCTACTGATAGGCCGTGTAACAGAATTTGGATTCGGAATCATGTCTTCCATACTCTTTGTAATTGGTTCTTGAAAATATGAGTATGGAAGTTGATTTTGGAAATTATAGTGGATTTGTGAGTCCATCGGATTTTGCAATTGATGCTCGGACTCACGCAAGGGTTCCATACTCAAGTCCAGTACTGATGGTTGTTCATTTTGAATAGGTGAGACTGGAAAGGATGAGTAGGACTCTTGAAAATTTGGTTGAGATGAGGAGTCCAACATGTTTGCACTTTATCACAAAAGACTTCCAAACGCTTTTCTAGCTCAGATTCGTCTTTAATTGGATGCTCTAGAAAAGAAGTATGTGGAATTTGATGTGGGAAGGATTGTGATTTGAGCAAATTTGCATTTGTTGTAGGGACTCTTCTATACTCCTTTCCAATGATGATTTTTCTTCGGGTGGTTCAGGAAAAGGAGTATATGAATCAAAATTGGCGAATGAATATTGTGAAAATTGTGGACAAGATGGTTGAAAATTGGACTTGGGGTAGGTGAATCCCCATGAACTCTGTGAAGAGTTGAATTATTTTGAAAATTATGGTCATATGGTTGGGGATATGGGTCATATTGAGTCGGATAATCCCAACTCGGCATATAGTGTTGGTTCATGTTGTACATTGCCGGGTCAGAGTTATCCAAGTCAAATGAGGTCGGTGTGAAATATGGATTCATATTATGATTGAAAGAATATTGTTGTTAAAATCCATATCACAATTTACAAAAAAGAAGAAAACAAACAAACAAACAAACAAACAAACAAAGAAAAAGAAAACAAGCCTATGCTAGGGTTGACTTAGACCTAGACGACTCCTAACTGGTTAGACTGTCCACGGGGGGGGTATATTGTCGGACGCTGACCACGAGTTAATCAGCCAGGTAGGGTCAAGATCAGTGGGAGGTATCCGTGCCTGAGCAACGGGCCTAATTATGCCAAACCACTGTTCTTCGAGGTTTCGCCTCTCAATCCCCAACCTTAGACACCGATTTGACAAGAGTCAACTTCTAACAACTTTCCCTTAGGTTAATCTCCTAAATGAGTTCGAGATGTCCCTAGGGGCCAACGTCTAGCAATGTTTATTAAGGCTTGGGTTGTGTGAGTGGGGAGGTGATTTTTGGGCCAAGGGAGGGTAATAACTTTCCCACCTTATCCTGTTTTGGGTTTTGCCCTTAAGTTAAATTTGTGCAAGTGTGCAATATAGATAAGCATGAACACAAAACAGCTAGTAAATCACTGAAGTGTTTGTCCTATACTATATGCAATGCCATATGTATACCTCCTATCACAACAACATAAGAACAAAATACGGTATATTGGAATGAAAATTGACACGTGCCTAGATGCAAATGTCTAAACCGTTTTAAAGCATCCAATTACCGTATTTTAGTTCTTTAAAAATTATTTACAGTGTACAGGTAATATGAACAAAAATTAGCAGCAGAATATAAAAATATACAAGAATTTACCTGACCACACTTGAGCAAGTGTGGACTTCTGCAATGCTAAAACTTTCCTGCACACCAAAAAACAAAGAAGAAAAGTTAACAAAAATGTGAAATCAAACCGTTCCCATCCCCGGCAACGGCGCCAAAATTTGATCGGCAAAAAGCAAGCACAAGAATAAGTAAATAGAGTGTGGGTCGAAGTTACTGCTTTTGCGATTCTTCCGTAGTAGCGAAGTGGCTATACGGGTCGTATCCACAAGGACGGGAGGCGATAGAAGCTTTATCGGTTGATTCACGTTTATGTTAAAAGTTCTTCAAAGTTTTAAAGAATGAAAAGAAAAGAAAATAAAGAATAAAAAGAGAAGTATGGTGAAACACAAAGAAATGGGAAACATAGAAAAGAATATGTTTGTGATTTTGGATATTTTTCTAAAACAAGTGAAAGAGAAAGAAAACTCACGGCTACTAACTACTAATGACTCCACCAACATGCTAACCTCTTACTGATAGTTGCCTCACAAGTATCAATGGCCATCACTAGTCCTTGGTTCAAAAGCGATTCAAAGCATGACCCATATGTAACTCTTCACAACCCAACTCAACAAACAAGTGCAAGCTACACTTCAATCATCAAAACTCAATAAGAGCAATCATGAAATAAAGTAATGTTAGCTTGTTAGAGAGTTAAGAAGTTAGAATTAGATCCATCATCATGAGCCATCAATGGCTCTTGTAAGAGCAAGGCCAAAATGAGGCTATTAGATTCATGTGGATTACCATAAAAGAAGTTAGCAAGTTGGTGGTGAGTAGTTAGTTGCCATGAGAGAAAAGATTAGCTACACATGTAAAAGAGATTAGAGAGAAGAAAAACAAGATGAGATTAGAGAGAAGAAAACAAAGATAAGATAAGAGAGCACCTTTCATTGACTGTCACCTTCAATTACAAGCACTCTTACTTCCCAACATGTACTACCTCTCTCCCTAATACATGATCTACAAAATGGAACTTACAATGGAGGAGGAAGAAAAAACTACACTACCCTATCCTAAACTACAAAAGTGAAGATGAAACTACCCTAACTCAAACTACTCCTCAACCTCCCCTCGCTTGCATCTATAACCCAGGAGGTATTTATAGTATCAGGGGAAGAGGGGAGCCAGGGGACATGATATGACCCGAAACGGCGCGCGCCGCGCGGCCATGTGATGGCTGCGCGCGCGGCACTTCGAGCCCCGTGCTGCCCTTTTTGTCTCCCTGTCGGCTATGGCCCCTGGTTTCTGGTATGGCCGCGAAAACGCGGCAAATGTCGCGTTTCCGCGGCTGTCCTTGGGCGACGTGCGTAGCGCCGCCTGCTGCGTGCTGCGCTGTTGTTCCCCTGTCGGCTAAATCTCCCGGTTTTTGGTTTGGCGCTCCTGGTTTTGATAGAATCTGCTCTTTAGGTCAATAGCTATTTTAATAGCCCTTTAATCACCAATTAAATGGTGATTTGGGTCATCTTCTTTATTTGCACACCATTGACCTAAGATCAAGCAAGAAAGATTTTATTAGCAGAATTTATTATCAAATAAATGTGAGAATGTGATGAAAATTATGCAAAATTAGAGACTAATCACAACTCCTCAATGAAAACGCATCGCCAACCGCCTCTGGATTGCCGCGAAAACGGGAAATTAGCCGCGTTTCCGCGGCACTATTGTAGCCAAATGCCACGCGCTTTCTCGCGTGGCATCCTCTGGTCCGTCCATCTGGGTATATTCTTCTGGAAGTTGTATTCTGACTCTTTATTTTGAAATTTCGGAATAACTTAGGAAGCAAGTTACCCTAAATTCAAATCTTCCAAATCTTTTAAAACGATTTTGTAATCCTTGCACTCTTCTCCTTTTATCTTTATCCTTGTCCTACAAGTGATTAGGATTGAGTAGAAGTCTATCCCTTTCCTCTTCTTTAGTAATTGAAAATTTTGCACATGGTAATTGCAACTTTTGCATTGGGCTTGGACATGGGCTTTTTGGGCTTCTTTTGGGCTTTTATTTCTTTATTTTTATTACTCAAGGCCTGCACACAATAAATAATAAAACATTAGTAATAGTGCATAATTATAGGAATAAATATGAAAATGTGATAGTAAATGTAGTGATAAATATGCACTTTTTACTACCTATCAGTAGGCTATATTTCTCTCACAATACGAGATACAATTCACACCACAGAAAGCCGTGAAGGGACAAGCAGTGACAGACTTCTTGGCTGAACATCCAGATCTATGAACAACCAGATTTTATGAAGATCTCTCAGATGAGGTTGTTGAAGTTTGCATGACCCAGACCTCCTTCGAAGAACAAGTTTAGAAGCTATTCTTCGATGGTGCATTAAGAACAGGTCCCAAAGGAAATACTGTAGCAGGAGTGGGGGGTTATACTTGTACCTCCACAAAACTACATAATTCCTTATGCGTTCTCATTGACTGAGCTATGTTCCAATAACATTGTGGAATACAATGCTCTATTGATCGAAATGCAACTCGCAGAAGAGATTGGTGTAAATATCTCGAAGCGTACGGTGATTTGAAACTCATTATCAACCACATTCACAGGGAGTACGAAGTTTAACATGAAGATTTGATGCCCTTCTACAACGCAACCATAAACATGACAAAGAAGTTCAGAAGCTTTTACAACAATCATGTACCTCGCCAAAAGAATGCACATGCAAATGCATTAACATCTCTTACTGCTTCATTGGCTCTTCCAGTCGAAGTGACAAAGAAAGTACTCGTACACAGTCGTGAATTCTACTGCCCAAAATTCACCTTTGAAGACAGTCAGAATTCAGAAGGAGAGCTTCAAGTTAATGAGATTTTTAGACTTCAACAAGTTGAGAACTCAGAGATTGGACATTCTCATTCATCAACTATGTCTTATATGGTATATTACCTGTTGATCCTAAGGAGGCAGCTGCCATCAGAAGAAAATCTCCTCGATTCTACTACAATGCGATTATGCGAACATTATATCATCGATCGCATGATGGAATCCTGCTCCACTGCCTATCATGCAAGGAAGCACATGAAGCACTTAGGGAAGTTTACGACGGCATGTGCGGAGCTCGCCAACTCGGACCCAAGCTTGGGGACCGATTTCGAAGGCTTGGCTATTATTGGCCGAAGATGATTTCTGACATAATTGCTTACACTAAGTGATGCCATGCTTGTCAGGCCCATGGTGACTTCATACACCAAGCACCAGGTCATCTTTATCCAATGTCTTCCTCATGGACACTTGAATTATGGGGAATGGACGTCATCGGACTCATCAACCCTCCAACATCCAAAGAACATCAGTTCATCTTGGCCATAACTGATTACTTCTCTAAATGGGAGGAAGCCATCCCTTGAAGGAAGTAAAATCATCAGTCGTGACCAAATTCATCAAGCATCACGTAATATACCACTTTGGCATAACTCGACGAATCATCCACGATAATGGGCCCCAATTCGTCAGCCAATCGTTTCAGAGATTCTGCAACAAATTCAGAGTCCAAAGTATGTCTTCAACGACATACTATCCAGCTGCCAATGATCTTGCAGAAGCTTTCAACAAGACCTCGGTAAATTTCTCAAGAAGTTAGTCTCAAAAAGTTAACGCGACTGGGATGAAAAATTAGGCGAATGTCTATGGGCCTATCGGACAATGGTGAGAACCCCAACAAAGGTTATGAGAACCCCAACAAAGGTTATGTCTTTCTCCTTGGTGTATGGGTGTGAGTTGTACCTTCATTGGAGATTTAAATTTTATCTCTACGTATTGCCCTGGCCATAGAGATGACGAACAAGGAGATCATCGACTGCACCTCCATGAGTTAGAAGCTTTAGACGATAAATGCCTATAAGCTCAGCAACAGATCAAGCTCTATCAAGCTTGAATCTCTAGAACCTTCAACAAGAAAGTCAAGAAATAAATTGTAACACCCAGATCCCACGGGTACAGAGACGTTACTGCGACGTATATACTATGTCAAAAATATCCTCACATATGTATACTAAGCATCAATACAGACAAGAATAAGAGTACGAAAGTCTGTGGTGCATTATACATTCCAACATAAGAGTACAATTTCAAAGTTATCACATGATGTGATAAAATATTAAAAGAATATTACATCACCGATAGGCGCAAATGTGAGAATACCAAGAGATATACAAATATGAAAAATACAAAATATGTTCACGAGTTACAAAAGGAAAACTCAAGAGACGAGTAAGGGGCCTGGAAGGATAGGGCTCCAGACGGTCAACTCTTATCCAAGACGCTATTGCTGCGCGACTCTGATTACTATGAAGTCCACCATGGTCCAACCTCCAAGATCTGAACATGCAGGTCGAGGGGAGTCAGAACTCCCCAACGAGTAGTGTGATGAATGCCAAGTGGCGTGCATGGACAAGCACACGTGTATCGATAAATTTGAATCACAAGCATGCATTGAAAACCATTGATTGGTCACTTCTATTGCATATATAATGTCACATTCTCATAGTTATTATCTAATATATCATGTATTTAGTCTTATATTTTTTAATAAAATGCAGGCCCATTACTAATGGAGGAGGAAGAAAATTGAGCCCAAAAGCCTGCTTTAATTCTGATTTAAATCTAAATTAAAAAGAACAAATATTCAGAAGAATAACGACGATCCCAACTGAAGATCAACGAAAATCAAGGAGGATAAAACCAGTTGAAAAACTAGTTAAAACAGATCTTCACAAATCAATTAGTTAAAGCCAAAATTAAAGGAGGTTTCGTCAAATCTAGGATCAAAATCTGAAAATCCAGCAAGAGATAAAAGAAGATCGCAAAACCGGAGATCTGCACCCCCTGGGTGTGGCCACCTGGTCACAGCCAGGTCGCGAAAACACGGCCAAAGTTGTGTTTTCGCTGGAGATAAGGGGAGCGTTCTCCCCGCTCCCCTTATCTCCTTACTCCTCTCCCCTTTGGGTTTTTGCCTATAAAAGGCAGGAAATTTGCTGAAACAGGACTGAAGACTAGGATTAGAATTTTTATTCATTTTTAGAGTTTTAAGAGTATTGTTAGATAGTTCAGAGAAGTTGTATCTCATTTTTACTTTTTAGTTTAGACCAGCAAAGGGAGAAGAGTGAAAATGAGTATGTAATTCATCCTTGAAGTGACAATCAAAGGAGATTCAACTTGCTTATTCAACTCAACTCAATTCGGTATGTCAATGTTTTATTTTCATTGTCTTATTTGTTTTCTCTTTATCATGAGTAATTAAACAATCTTCTGGGCTTACTAATCAATCTCTTCTACCTCCTTTCTCTTAATGGGTTTTATGAAAGCAACTTTCTTGAATCATAATAATGCTTAAGTTAAAATTTGTTCTTGAAAGCATATGAAGGTGTTTCTCTTTTAAACTTGAACATTTAAAGCACAATTATTTCTAAATCATTTTATTCCATACTTCTTTGCTTGATGATTTAACATTCTATTTTTAATATTGTGTTAAGCAAATATTTAAGATTTAAATCAAAATCATCTTACTTGTTTTCCTTAAACATTAAAAGAAACTAAAGGTTTTTGCCTATGATAAAAGTGATGCACCAAAATATTCTTGAGATCAGTAAGTAGTTGAGTAGAAGATTAGTGAGTCCAGACCTTTTTCATAATTTAAATCACAACAAAATCACTCTCAAGGCATTTTCTAAAAAGTCATCTTCTCCAAAACCTTCTCCAAAATTTTAAGTTTTCTTTAAATCACTTCTCTACTCTCCATTTTCTTTTCAACTAAAAAATACCAACATCAATCTTTGTTTTTAAAATAAGACATCGGAATACTTCCATCGCATTCCTCTTCGTGGACATGACTAGTTAGCCCAAAGTTACACGGTAATTCTTACTACTATTCTTGCAATCAACCATGTCGTAAGCACAGGCATACAGGAACAGGCAAGGAGATAATAAGTAAAGTAAAAGTGGCAAACAAGTTATACAAGCCTTTACTGATCCATGAAATTAGTACGTCAAAGAAATAATCCAAATAAGGAAACCCTCATATACCCTGTACCTCATGTCACCGTATCTTGAGTTCATATAACCTGAATTGTCTCCTAAACGATGAAAATATCATAAAACTGAATACACGCAAAACAAGCTGTACAAGCTCGATTTACGGCTTCATAAGACAAGTACATTGAAAGAATAATCCAAATAAGAAAACTCTCTTTTATATACCTTATGCCCCATGTTACCGTAATCCGAGTGAATACGGCCCAAATTGCAAAATAACATAATAAATTATTAATTAGCATCTTATTAGTCTGACCCATATATCTAGGTATATGCCCTAGCATCCCAACACACATACATCCATATATGAGTAAGCCGAGATTGTTATTTGAAATTAATGATGAGACGAATGGGTTATGTATACAGTGGGTCCCGTGCATGCCCGGGACCACGGTCCAGGGTGTTCCATTGCTGGTATACAGAACCGGCCGCAAGGCGTACAGAAAGTGGGTCTTATATTATGCCCATTCAGGAATGTAACAGGAGGTAGAGAGTCAGCACTCCCCTGGAAACACCTGGAGGCCTTCAGGTAGAACCAAAAATTTGAGTTGCATAATATACCTAATACCACTATAAACATATTCACCACTTTGAGTCCGTCAGTTTTCCTTTTACCCGATGTAGGTTAGCCTTTTTATAGTTTATTGTAATTATTATATTACAGGAATAGTAGAAGCAGGACAGGTTCAGGAGTTACCGGAGTAACTAGAGTACATAAGTATTAGAAATACAGGTCATTGTATATAATAAAGGGTAGCAAGACAGGATTCTCGAAATATGATAATCACAAGTCAAGTGATAATATATCAGGTGGTAGGTAATAAGTGATATCAAATAGGTGTCAGGTGATAACAAGCAGGAGTCAGGTGTCAAATAATAACATATCAGGTGATAGCACAACAAATATCCACTATTGTATAACACAATACAAGAAAACGATACTGATACGGGGATCAGTACGAATACAAGAAAATGGTACCGATACATGAGATAAGTATGAATATAGGAAAAGGATACGGTTTTGGAAAACAGTTCAAGCACTGGTTTCAAACTTTACACAACCATCAAGATAAGAATAATGGTTGAATTATTAAGTAGACAAGCGGGCATGCAAGCAAGCATACATCCAAGCGAAGCTAAGTAAGCTGGAGCGAAGCTAACGTACAACACTAGACGCTATCACGTTCAGCATGGTTACCGCTCACGCATGGCTAAACGCATATAACGGAGCGAGCGTATGTATGCTATTCTACAGCGTATGGCGAAGTCCCACTCACGGTGTAACTATACTCGAATAAAGTTAGAGATAAAGCGCTGAGCACTACGTCTACCTACCAGGCGTAGCTAAAAGACCTGATGATATAAACGCACTTTCTCTTTTGAGGGAGTGGGTGAGAGCCCAAAGGGCTAATAGGCCCGACGGTAGAGTAAGTACCTACAGAAGTGTCAGTATCAAACACACGCATATAACAGGTGATAGCTAAACTACCAGTAGAATGGTAAAGCCCAGAAGCTGAGCAAGGTAGAAATAAAAATAGTGAACAGACAAGCGAACAATCAAGCGGAGCTGAGCAAGGCTAGAGTGAAGCTAGCGTACGACGCTAGATGCTATCACGCTCGGTGTAGTTATAACGTACAGCTATCGCTCATGACGTAACTACACTCTCATGCCATAACTACACTCTAACGGAGTTAGCGAAAGAGCGCTGAGTGCTAGGCTTGCCTACCAGGTGGAGCTAAAAGGCCTGATGGTCTGAGCGCACTCCCAGCTACCATGAAACCCAAAGGGTGCAAGGCCAATTCCTATTGGGTAGCTCGGGAAGTGGGCTAGCCCGGAGGCCGAGTAGGTACCTGCATGAGATGTTAGTACCACACGAGCACACATATAAACGTGATAATAACTAAACTACCGTGGAGTGGTGAAACCCGGAGGCTGATAGGGCCCAGAGGCCGAGAAGAGAGCCCGGAGGTTAAACGATCATGAAGGGTCGGCCACACATGATTAAAATAGAAATAAAACACATCACAGGCAGTGTATATGTACAAGTATTAAAATATACTACTACAGTATTCGTCACAGATCTAATACATGTATAGTCTTAGTCACTCGGTCATATATAAATACAAGGACACGGTCCACAGAAATATAATTTATAATACGGAAAAATAAAAATACATAAATTTTTCAAAATACAATTCAACCTGTTGAAGCAGGGAACCCAATAATGAGGCGAGAACACTCGCCTAATAATATTTTAAAAATGCCATAAAATTCAAAATCCCAGGAATACATGCACGCGCCCACGCCCGTGCCAACCAATAAATATATTAAAATAAAATATATTATGTATAGTTAGAGAGAGAATGAGAGAGGAGAGAGAAAGAGAGGGAGGAGAGAGAAAAACAAGAAAGAGTAATAGAGAGGAGAGAGAGAAGAGAGAGTCAGAGGAGAGAGAAGAGATAGAAAGAAAAAGAGACAGAAAGAGAAACAAAGAGAGAGAAGATAGATAGAGGGACGAGACGCAGAGAGAGAATCAAGGGGAGAAGGTGGTGACCGGCGGCCCAAAATTAGAGAGAGAAAGAGAGGGGGAGAGGGAGAGAGAAGAGAGAGACCAAGAGAGAGGGAGAGAGATCAAGGAGAAGAGAGGGGGCGGGCCCGGCGACGTCCGGCCATGGAGACGGCGCGACGACTGGGTTGCTGTGGCCCCAGATCAGAGAGAGAAGAAAGAGAGAAAAGAAAAACAAAAGAAAAGAAAAAAAGAAAAAAGAGATAGAAGGAGGAAGAAGAAGAAGAAGAGGAGGAGGAAGGAGAAGAGGGGGATGGTCGATGGTCTATAGCGTCACTGAGGTCGATCGGCAACGGCGTAGGTGGTGGAGGCAGCGAATCTGGCCGGGGGAGAGGTAGAAAGGAAAGAGAGGGAGAGAGAAAAAGAGGAAAAAGAAGGGAGATAAGGAGAAGAGAAAGAGGAAAAGAGGGGGATCGGGTCAGAGAGGTTGTCGCCGGCACTAGGGTCTACTGGAGGGCGGTCGGGGCGGTGGCGCTAGGTCCAGGTCGCTACTGTCGGCTGAAGGAGGAGAGAGGGAGTGAGAAAGAAGATAGAGGGAAAAGTGGAGAGAGAAAGAAAGGAAAAGAATGAGTGGGGGAGAGAGAGAATAGATTAAAAGGGGAAGATATTTTGTGGGTAGGGATGTGCCACATGTCAAGCCCAAGAGCAAGAAAATCCAAAATTAAAATATTAAATTAATATAATGTAACAAAATTTGAGAAATTAAAAAAAATATCCAAAAATACCCAGACGTGTAAAACATCGCTCTGAGGAACAATCTGAAATCAGTTTTCAAAAATTAAATCTCATTTTCAAATTAAAAATTCTGAAATCAACCAGCGATTGATACCAAATCTACTCGAGTTTTGGTAAATTCAGAAAAATATCAAAAATACACTAAAATAGAAAATGTGATTTTAAGAAACAATATTGTGAATTTCAGAAATTTAACTCCATTTCTAAATTAAAAATCTGAGAATCCATCAGCTACACTGGTCGACACCAGTTTTGAAGATTTTGCAGAATAATTCAGAAAATATCCAGAAAATCATGAAAAATCTAAAATATTGAAAAATGATGTTTGAACTGAAATGATCAAATCTGACTATCGGAAAGATTAAATCGAGCAATATGCTGGGATCGAGTCCCCGGTTCAGACTAGGGCTGACCCAAGTCCACGAATCTGGATCCAATGTGATCGAGCCAAACCTGCATAGAAAAATACAGAAATTTAGAATAGTGCTAGATTCTCAATTCTATCGTGTAGCCTAGAGCTAACGGGTCGGGATTCACAGGGAGAGACAGCGATGGAAGCGTTATGTAAGTTTCTTCTTTTAATTTATAAAAACTAATCAATACTTATCTTCTCAGTTTACAAAAAGAATTACAAAAAGAAAATAAATATATTAAGTTAAGTTAAGAGAAGATGGTAGAAGAAGAGATAGTGGTATTGTTTTATTTTAATTATAAAAGAAAAAGAAACAAAAAGAGAAAAAGAAAAGTGTTGATGCAAAAATCAAAAATAAAAAGAAATAAAAGAAGAATATTTACCTCTACTATCGAACCATAACAAAGACTTACCTCAGCATGAAGTAAAGCAAAGCAAATAGAAAGTGTAACATGAACACCGTGCTTGGCCAGATTGGTACGATGAAGAAAAGTGAGAAAACTCCATTGATATCACTTCAATATAAGTCTCTTGAAAAAGAATTACAATAGTATCACTCTATAATAATTCTTCCTCTCTTTTCTCATGTAACTCTCTCTAACCTAAAAGAAAATAAAAAATAAAAATTACATTGAAGAATAAAAGAAAAACCTAAAGTAAAACTCTCTCTAAAGTGGTGCCCTTTCTGCCTTCGAGGTATGGGGGTATTTATAGGAGAAAACCAGAGGGATAGAACGTGTATGAAGATAGGAAGAGCTGTATATTTTTGAATTTAAATTCTCCCCTTATCTCCAACTTGATTTGATTTATCCAGAAATTCAATTTTGATCTGCAGCTTGTTGCCGTATTGATTGCCGAATATCACTTATCAAAAGATAGAAATGGAATGAGTGATCAACAGAAGAATTGTAGCTCTTTAAGTCTTCTTTCTGTAGCATTTAGAATCATTAGATTTTAGTTTCGGTAGCGAAATTTATGATTAAAATGCTAAACTATATCCAGCCTGAATCCGACTCTAAATTGCTTCATCTCATCCGTTGATCTTCTCTCTATCTATTTATCCTTTTTAATTTTCAATTTATCTTCTAAATTGATAAGATATTCACTTGTCTTCAGTGAAACAGATAGGGTATTCAAACAATCTATTTTTTTCTTGAAATTAGATGATATTATCTTATCTGATATATCCAGTTTTCAGATAAGATAGCTTCTAGAACCTTGGATTTGAATCGATCCCCTTTATTTTGAACTTTTGAATTTAATTGAATAAATTTCATGATTATCTTCTCCCTATCATACCCTGCTGAATTAGGACATTAAGACAACTTATTTGCAATATTACAGAATATATGTAGGAATGTAATAATATTTATGCTTATATGTGTCCAAATACACCCCCACACTTATCTTTTGCTCGTCCTCGAGCAAAACAAAGAGAAAAGAAAAACTAAATTGATCAAACCTAACTCACTTTCGTATGCAACAAGCTATTAAACCTCTAGGTTACCCCTAGAGCACGAGTTTTGTCTCATGAGGGTTTTCAGTAGATTGCACCCACAAAATTCATGAAGAAAAAGAAATGAATTGTTAGTATTTTTTAGATAACGCATTTTGAAAAGAAAAAAAATATTTGGAGTATTAATGTAAAATTTCAAGTAATCTACAAGTCATAGGATTATCAAAACTTAGTCATTCCTAAACTTAGTCTTTATTCAAAACTTGTTTTCAATCAAGGTAAGGATTAAAATTGTATTTCTCATCTCGCCTATTATTTTACCCTAAGTCATATGCATCTTGTTACCATGAAAAATTGGCTTAGGATTCTTCAACTCTAACTCTTGTGCCTTATTATTTTCTTTTCTTTTTTTTTATTTAAGGTGGTAATATCACTTAGCTCTATTAGGCTTTCTAATTCACCCATGTAACGAGCCTTAGTCGGTGACTTTCAAATCAGACGATTTTAGGGCATCGGGTGAGAAAACACCCCAAGGACTTAGGACTCGAGCAAACAAGGCCATAAAACTAAAGATTTTATTTATATGAATCACTTTTAGACGTGAATATTTATGCTTTATGAGGCACAAATACCCAGCTTAATCAGAGAATTTTTTTTGGTATATGTCTATATATATTTTTTATATAAGGCATAAGAATCTTTGTTTATAACCCTAAGTGTGTAAGTGTATAAAGTATGTATATTTCATCAAGGTAAAAATCAAGACTAAATTACTTTTTCAATTTTTCTTTCTAACCTCAAAATTAAACAAATAATTTTATTTTGATCAAGTATAAGAAATCCTAATTATGACCCTCTTATTACTTAAAATTAACTTAATTTTTTACAAAAATAAGTCAAAGTATTATTTTTCTTTTCAAAATGTTTTAAAGAAAGATTTTTTTAATTAGTAAAGTTAGCATGTTAGTAAACCCTTCCCCACACCTAACTCATGCATTGTCCTCAATGTATGAATGAAATGTAATAATACATGAAAAAGGAGAAAGGGAAGGAAAATTGTCACCTCAAGGTGGTGGTTCCAGTGGTGGTCTCATTGGGCCAAGCGTTTCTGCCCAATATAGATACTGTGAATTTTTATAGAACCTACCTTTTATTTTCTCTTTCTTATTAGCATGTTTATACTCCCCAATATGAATAGGATCGTGCAAGATCCTAGCATGAAATTTTTTTCGGTTATATGACCAATCTTGGGATATCATCACGGAGTCATGTTGATCTAAACCTTGGTCCAACAGTGGTATGTGGTTTTGTAGAATGGATGATTTGGGCTCAACAATGAAAGGAATAAGAACCGATACTGACTCAGGAATAAAACTCAAATCAAGTTTAGGTTCGAGAGTCGGAATTGGTTCATGGGGGTTGATCCAAATCATAGAATTCAAGTTTACATTCATTTCCCAACAATGGAATATGACTATTAAATATAGTTGGTTCATGTTCAAGCTCTACGGGGATAGGAATCAGTGTTGGCTTCGAATTTGGGTCCAAATCGGGTAAGAAAACTGGAGTCAGCATTGACTCAAAAAGTGAAACTGAATCATAACATTGGGAATCAGTATCACATTCATCTTCAAGTTCAATCTCATTGAAATTAAAACTTGTCAATGGGTTGATATTGGTCAAGTTCAAAATTTTGTGGTAAAATTGAATCTTGGTTAAAATCTCCAAGATACCATGATCCTTCATCAATATGGTTAGGAGAATCAGGAGTAGTCGAAAATGTGCTAAGCAGAGTTTCCTCATTCCTATCATTAATTGTATTAACCAAATAACTCACTTTTGCTTCTAGCCTGTTAAGAGATTTGAGACAATCCATTTGGGATTGAATACAATCATTTTGGGACTGAATCATGAATGCCATATTCTTTTCTAAGTCAACAAGTTCTTCTTGTTGGGGTTGGACTTGGAAATTAAAGTAAGGATCTTGGATTTGGGAACTGTTTAGGAGAATTGAGTCCGCTATGATTTGTACTTGTCGTGTGGACTCAAGGAAGGCTTCAAAAGTCTTTTCTAAAGAAGATTTTTCTTCTAGAGATTGGTCTTGGTATGGATTATATGACGCTGTTTGATGGTAAGGTTGTTAATAGTAAGACTCGGAAAAGTTGTATCCTGACTGAGTCGGTGAAAAGTGGTGATGATTGTCCCATTCTTGTTCATAGTACTAGGTTGGGGCATATATTGATTCAGATAATATCAATCTGACATACTTGGTAGGTTAGAGTTCTGTAATGGGATTGGGGCATATATTGATTCAAATAAGACCAATCTGGCATACTTGGTAGGGTAGAGTTCAGTAATACCGGGTTGGTAATATCCAAATTGAAAGAGGTTGGGGTTAAATATAGATTTGAGTTATAATCAGAATAATTGTAATTATATCCATTTTCACAAGAACAAAAAAAACAAACAAATAAACAAATAAGAAAATAAAGAAAAATCTAGCCTGTGTTAGGGTAGAGCTTAGATCTAAACGATTCCTAACTATTGATTATCCACAGAAGGTATATTACAGAACCTGACCACAAGTTAATCGGCCAGGTAGGGGCAAGATTGGTGGGAGATATCCGCGCTTAAAAGCGACGGGCCTAATTATGCCAAACCACCAGCCTTTGGGGTTTCGCCCCTCAATCCCCAACCTTAGACACCGATTTGGTAAGAGTCAACTTCTAACAACTTTCCTCTTAGGTCAACCCTATTTGAGTCCGATATGTCCCTAAGGCCAATGTCTACTTAATTTTATGTTAGGCTGGGTTAGTGAGTGAGGAGATAATTTTTGGGCTAAGAAAGGGTAATGACTTTCCCACCTTATCTTATTTAAGGATATGCCCTTGATCATTTTCGTGCTCGTGTACAAGTATTTAGTAAAAATAACACCCAAGTAATATAACATACAAGTGTGTTTCCTAAGCTATATGCAATGCAGACGTACCTTTTCTCCAGCACTCTTCAACAGTAATATAAAAAAACGAAATAGACAGATGCCCTACGATGCAAGAGTCTAAGCGTTTTTTAGCATTTACAAAACAACAAGTTACTATTGATTAGAAACATGTACAGAGTGAGTTAAACAGATAAACTAATAACTGCAGAAAGCTAAATCTCTAAAAATCAAGCAATCTATAAGAAACTACAGTTAGTAGTTCACCATAGTTGTGCGCTCTGATGCTCTGCCTTCTTGAGCAGAGACACAAAGTAGCAATATGTCCACTATAGCTCCTACTTTTCTGTAATTAGCCTCTGTACATCAAAATAGAGAAGAAAAAGAGATTAATTTGTTAAAGTAAATCAAAAAGAAAAAAAACTTACCGTCCCTCCCCGGTAATGGCGCCAAAATTTTGATTGAGCCAAACCTGCATAGAAAAATACAGAAATTTAGAACAGTGCTAGGTTCTCAATTCTACCCTGTAGCTTAGGGCTAACAGGTCGTGATCAACAGGGAGGGACAGTGTTGGAAGCGTTATGTAAGTTTCTTCTTTTAATTTACAAAAACTAATTAATACTTATCTTCTCAGTTTATAAAAAGAAAATAAATATATTAAGTTAAGTTAAGAGAAGATGGTAGAAGAAGAGATGGTGGTATTATTTTATTTTTATTATAAAAGAAAAAGAAACAAAAAGAGATAAAGAAAAGTGTTGATGCAAAAATCAAAAATAAAAAGAAATAAAAGAAGAATATTTACCTCTACTGTTAAACCATAATAAAGACTTACCTCAGCATAGAGTAAAGCAAAGCAAATAGGAAGAGTTACTTGAACACGGTGCTTGGCCAGATTGAGTTCGATGAAGAAAAGTGGGAAAACTCTATTGATGTCATCTTCAATATAAGTCTCTTGAAAAATAATTACAATAGTGTCACTCTACAATAATTCTTCCTCTCTTTTCTCATGTAACTCTCTCTAACCTAAAAGAAAATAAAAAATAAAAAATACACTGAAGAAGAAAATAAAAACCTAAAGTAAAACTCTCTCTGAAGTGATGCCCTTTCTGCCTTTGAGGTATGAGGGTATTTATACGAGAAAATCAGAGGGATAGAACGCGTATGAAAATAGAAAGAGCTGTATATTTCTGAATTTAAATTCTCCTCTTATCTCTAAACTTAATTTGATTTATCTAGAAATTCAATTCTGATCTGCAACTTGTTGGCGTGTTGATTGCCAAATATTACTTATGAAAAGATAGAAATGGAACGAGTGATCAACAGAAGAATTGTAACTCTTTAAGTCTTCTTTCTGTAGCATTTTGAATCATTAGATTTTAGTTTCGGTAGCGAAATTTATGATTAAAATGTTAAACTATATCCAGCCTGAATTCGAATCTAAATTGCTTCATCTCATCTGTTGATCTTCTCTCTATCCATTTATCCTCTTTGATTTTTAATTTGTCTTCTAAATTGATAAGATATTCACTTATCTTCAGCGAAACAGATAGGGTCTTCAAATAATCTATTTTTTTCTTAAAATTAGATGATATTATCTTATCTGATATATCCAGTTTTCTGATAAGATAGCTTCTAGAACCTTTAGATTTGAATCGATCCCCTTTCTTTTGAACTTTTGAATTTAATTGGATAAATTTCATGATAATCTTCTCCCTGTCATACCTTGCATGAATTAGGACATTAAGAGAACTTATTTGCAATATTTATTACAGAATATATGTAGGAATGTAATAATATTTATGCTACATATGTGTCCAAACACATTGCAAAACAATGATCATAAATAATCATAAAATAAAATAAATATGGAAAGTAAATCAAAAAATATGATCAAAATTTGAATATTTATCTAAGTACGTATTCCACGAACGGGTGTTGCATTCCATCCACCTTACAAAAATTCATCCTTGAAATTTCTATAAGGAAAGATGAACACAAAAAGATAGAATGAGGATTATACCAACTAAGATATACATAACTAAGGGTAATGCTTATAACCGACTAAAATAATAATCTCGAGACCTAGATGCTTTCAGCATTTCCTGCCGTATAAAACTTCAAACCGTGTCATACAACTGCTGATCTGAAATCTGCTAAGAAGAATAGTGTCGGAACTTCTGCAGACTGACCTGCTCTTGAATAATAATTGATCTGACTTCGAAACTGGCCAAACTTTCACTGCTTGAATTATACTAGAATCGATGATGATTATTTCTTTTGAAACGATGAGACCTAAGAATATGATACTTACCTGTTCAAAATGAGTACTTATTTTGTTGGACGTGAAGTTATTATTGACGAGGAGCCTGTAATGAGACTACTAGATGTTATGCATGTTCTCTATTACTCTAAAAGTAGACCATAATAATGCAGATAAATAAAACATGATAAACTGATCATAGATATATAAATGAAGAAATGATAATAACAAGTTCTGAATACTGGGCATCGATTACTCTGAACTGTATAACCTAGAATTTATAAGAACTGCTCTCTAGAGGATAACATGACTGTAGATTAAACATTTAGAAAATACCTAAGTCCTGCGGGGTTGGTCGAATAGATCGTCAATAAAAATTATAACAAGTTGGTTCAGATGCAACGAGAAAACCCGATTCTTTAAGTCCATGCAACACGTTAGGCGAGAGAATTCTGAGGAACGAGGTTAGGATGCTAAACTTTGACGGAACTAGCCATAAGCGAAGTCAGGACCAGGTGGGGTCATTGCATAATACAACGTCAAGCGCTAAGCACTAGGGTGCGACAGAGCTCTGCAAGGCTCGCACTTGGCGAAGATCAAGCGGCGAAGTCAGCGCATAACACATCGCTAATTGTTAAGCGCCAGGGTGCAGCAAAGCCCACGCCTGATTGAACTCGCATGGCCTAGTACATGACGTTTGTTTAGTGAGGCTAGTGGGGTCCATGGTTCATCAACCCATAAGGACTGCTAGGCGATGTGGCTCCAAAGAATATAATCATGAAATCATACTAACCGAGATGAGTCTTGAATAATGACTTCTGAATGACCCCGAGCTCCAAAGTACATTTCATAATAACACCCATTGGCACAATCTGTCCGACGACCCCTACTTTCGGTAATAACCTCCATGATGTATCCGTACGTATAAGAATATAATGTGAAGCTGAAGAACTACCCGATATAAAACAACATGATGCACTAGAATCAAAGAATACCAGAATAGGACGAGAGCGAACCACATCTGTCCTACTGCTACCTCACTAGTTTACCCATATCTTAAGTTGGTATAAAGGCTACGAAAACCAGAATAGTGAAAAATGAAGAGATTTAGGAATCAAAAAAATAGTTAACTCTGCACTAGTAGTTGGATTATATAATCAGGACTCATGCATTCCAGCTGCAAATTTCTTTACCATTAATTTGCCAACTAATTAATACTGTGGATGCGAGAGCCTAGGCTCTGATATCATCTTGTAACACCCCGATCTCGCGGGTACGAAAATGTTACTATGATGTATATATGTGGGTCAAAAATACCTTCACATATATACGCCATGCATCAGTACAAGTAAGACTCAGACGAAAGTATATGGTGCATTATACATTCCAACATAAGAGTACAATTATAAAGTTATTACTGTTGGCCCAAAGGCCCATCACTCTAGTTTTGATGATGATCAACTCATGTAGTTATAGTACTAATGATCTTGTGTTTAATTAGTGACAGATTTATGATCAAGATCTTAGTAAGTGCATAGCTTCAACAAAGGATTTAAAGTCAAGTTTTGGAGCTAGCACAGTTTGATCCAAGAGCCATTGGATCGTGTTTGGACCAAGTCAAGAAGATGAGAAGACTTCAAGTGAAGACTTCAAGAAGATGAAGACTTGTGTCTAGGTTTGTTTTTAGAAGATTTTAGTTTTAGTTAAAATGTAAAGGATAGAATAGTTGGTGGATTGCTCAAGTATCTATATGCACACACACTCTTGATTTATGTTTGTTTTAGAAAAGAATTTTTACCAAAAATCAAAATGATATTCAAGTGAAGACTTCAAGTGTTTTGATGTTTTTGGTATTCAAGTTTCATGTTTTATCCAAAACCATGTTTAGTGCTTAATGTCAAAAACATAGATATTTCACCATGTTTGTGTAGTGGATCATATCCATACACTCTATGCTTCAAATGAGTTTAGATATCTTGTTTTTGTATTTGGAGAAGTTTTGGAAAAATCAAGTTTTGAAAAATACTGTTTTTGTTTTGAGCCAATTTTTCCATATTACAAAAATAGTCCAAATCATTTGTAACATGCCTTGATTTTGTGCAAGAATGTTTGTTTATCAAAGTATATTGGTAAAACTATTTTTGTACATTTTTCATGATTTTATGGGATTTTATTTCAATCAAAAAGACCAAGTTTTAAATCCCTGTACATTTCTGTACTGGCTTCAGCCGGTCGACCGGGACGGTCGACCGCAGTTTGAAGTCGGCCAACCGTCACGGTCGACCGACGTGCACAGACGTGCACGCCAGTTCTGGCAGGAGGCCGGTCGACCGACCCGGTCGACCGTTCAGAGAGCTCTGCTCTCTGAAAAGGCCCCGGCCGACCGGGCGGTCGACCGGACAGAGAGACCTGCTCTCTGTATCCTGGCCTCGGTCGACCGACCGGTCGACCGATGGCACAACGGTCTGAAATATGACCGTTGTCCGGTCGACCGGACGGTCGACCGACAGGCCGACAGACCTCCAACGGCTAGTTTTTGGAGCCCTATAAATTGGGCCATTTGGGGGCTGTTTTGATTAAAATTTTTGGAGACTTTTAGAGCCAGTTTTTCCTACTCTTTTAAGAGGTTTTTCTCCACAAAATTGAGAGCAAATATTTCCTATCAAAAGAGGAGTTTGTCCAGAGCCCTTCACGGGAAATTCGGTTACACTCTTGTATTGTACGTGGTGTTTAGTTTAAATAGAGTTTAGTTTAGGTCATAATAGTTTGTACTTCCGCATTATTTGGCATTAAGTGACCATTAGATTAGCCATCACCTATTCACCCCCCTCTAGGTGATACTACAATTGGTATCAGAGCTAAGTGCTCTGATTTTGGTCTTACAACCTAGAGTTAAAGATCCTCCTTTTAGGCTAATCACAATATTTTGTACACACACCATGGACTTCATGTCACCACCCATGTTTGACATTCTTAACATCCAAATTTGGAAAGTTAAGATGTCTTTGTACCTCAAGGCCCTAGGCATTTATATTTACCTTGCCATCACTAATGATTATTATTTAAATGGTAAGAATCTTGAGGCTAATGCAAAAGCCCTTTATGCTTTGAAGAGTACCCTAGATGATGTTTATTTATCTAGGATTGCTAACATTGATTCGGCTTTTGTAGCTTGGAACACCCTCACCTCCCTTGGCGAAAATGAACAATACTATGTGGAGAGCGATTCGGATGTTGGAAGTGACGTCTCCAACTTGTGCTATATGGTCCAAGGGGATAACCCCCTTGAGGTAACTACCGAATCCGAGGTAGATGAAAATGACATGTCATATGATGAGCTAACATCCTTTTGTCAACTATTGCTTGAAAAATATGGCATGCTTAAGAAAGAAAATAAAAATTTGAAAAAGAAATTTGATTACATGCATATAGAACATGATTCTTTTAAAAATAATATTGCATGTTTAGAAAAAAAAATGAAATTTTGAAAAATGAGAATATTTCCTTGATGTCTAAATTAAATGATTTATGTGAAGGGAATATGTCTTTGAAAAATCAAATTGTTTTGGTGAAAAAACAAAAAGAAGTTGTTTTTCAAGAAAACTCTTGTTTAAAAAGAAAATTTTGTGAAAAAGAAAAAGAAAGTTTTTCTAAAAAGACTAATAAAAATGATTCTTATTCTCACCATGCTTTACATGCCACCATTAATGATAGTGAGATTAATGTTTTGAAAAATAGGATTAATTGTTTGAGCTCAACCTTGAGCTCATGTGCATTTAACCATTCTAGATTGGAGTCTTTGTTTTCAAAGAAACAAACTCCACACATTCATGCACATCATCCTCATCATGCATATGCTTATGTTGCACGTCATGATCACACTCACACGCATAAGCATACTAAGGTGTACAAATGTACACATTGTGGCCGTAAAGGCCATTTAGCAAAATTTTGTTATGATAAGATAAATGTTTTAAATTTTGCTAAGAAAAATGTTTGGGTCCCTTATAAAGCTAACCCCCATGGACCCAAAAGAAAATGGGTACCAAAACCCCCACCGTGTGTTTTTGATGCAGGTGAGGGCTCTCACAAGACGTGAGAGGAATGGTGGCTTGATGGTGGATGCACTTGGACTTGATGGACACATATATGGATGCATCACTATCAAGAAGGTTTGGTGGGACAACCACCATGTTTGAAAATTTGGAGTATAGTTCTTATGGTTTGGTAACTATATCTAAACTCCTAGTTTGTTTATGTACATGCTTGTTCATACATGATATTTTTAGCATGTTCATGTTTTAGGTTTTGTGCTTCATGTGGTAAATACTAGTTTAAATGTAGTTTTTATTAAAACTTGTATTTATACATGTACAAATAGTGAGAACAAATTGATTCATATATGTTTGCACTTCATGCTCATTTGTACCCACTACATGCACATGTATAGCCTAGTTTTGATGATTCTTTCATTTATACCTATTTTCATGGTTTACTTCATGTATATGTAATTTTTATTCAAATCTAATAAATATACATGTATACCCGTGAGTCTCTTGCCTTCATGCAAATACCTTTAATAGACTCTTTTATGTTTGGGATATGTATGCATATTGTTAGATTTAGATAAATCATACATATACCTAGAAGTTTGTTTTGTTTTAATGAAAAATAAATATTCATGTTTTGTTTGATAAAATAAAATGAATAATTTGTTTTGATCATTTTGAGCTTCATTGACTATTTTCATGAAAATGCTAGTTGCATGATTTTTGAACACTCACACCTTATTTATTTATTCATGACTTTGTTTCATGATTATTTTTGAGCTTTATGGACCATGAGTGCTTGAATTTTTGTGTATTTAGTATGTTTCATGAAAAACATATGATTTATTTTGAAGGATCTTTAACTAGTTTTTCAAAAATTAATTTAACTAGTTATTTATTCTTCTATGTTTATGAGATATACACATGTTCCTATTATTGTTTCAATTGGTATCATTGAATCATTTCATTTGGTATCAATTTGACTCTACTTTTGTATACTCTCATATTTTGTTTTCTTATATATGTATGTATCAATTTCATTTGGTATACTCGTTTTTCATACATATATATGAGTTGTTTTGTGCTTGAGTTAAAATTGTTTTACATGTTTAAAAGCACAAAGTTGTTTATGATAAGAAAATATAAATTTTTAAGAAAAATTTTCAAGATTTGTTTTATTGAGAAAGTTCAAAATTTTGTTTTATAAGAAAAATTCAAAATTTTTAAGTTGTATTGCCTATATGCAAGGAGAGCTTAACATCTCTTCTACATATAGATTCATGTTGAGTGTATTGTATATTGAGGAGCTTAACAACTCTTCTTTATGTGGTACACGTGTGTAAGGGGAGCTTCACATCTTCTCTTATGCATTACATAATATGTGTTATGTGAATTGGGGCTTGTCATCCCTTCTTCATGTAATGCATATGTGTAGGGAAGCTAACTTAACGTCTTCCTCTTCATGAATGTATATCGCATATAATCCTTATTGATTGATTTATGTTTACCCCTTCATTGGTTCCTTATTTCGGACAAAAAGGGGGAGAAAAATTTATTTGATTTTGTTTTTACTTTAACCCCTTTGTTGATGATTGACAAAAAGGGGGAGAGGTATTTGGTATATATGCATGTTTTTATAAAAGAATTTATGTTTATGCATATATATTTTGTATGACAAATAGGAGAAAAAGAATTTGATTTGTTTAATGCTTGATTGGCATGTTTTATCTCCATATATTTGCATACATGTTTAGGTAGTTTATGTGCTTCATTGCCATATCTTATTGTTTATTTGGTACGCATGAGTTAAGGGGGAGCTTCTTTGAAGCTTTACTTTAATCCATGCATATATAACTTCATGAGTTTTATCATCATCAAAAAGGGGGAGATTGTTGGCCCAAATGCCCGTCACTCTAGTTTTGATGATGATCAACTCATGTAGTTATAGTACTAATGATCTTGTGTTTAATTAGTGACAGATTTATGATCAAGATCTTAGTAAGTGCATAGCTTCAATAAAGGATTTAAAGTTAAGTTTTGGAGCTAGCACGGTTTGATCCAAGAGCCATTGGATCGTGTTTGGACCAAGTCAAGAAGATGAGAAGACTTCAAGTGAAGACTTTAAGAAGATGAAGACTTGTGTCTAGGTTTGTTTTTATAAGATTTTATTTTTAGTTAAAATGTAAAGGATAGAATAGTTGGTGGATTGCTCAAGTATCTATATGCACACATACTCTTGATTTATGTTTGTTTTAGAAAGAATTTTAACCAAAAACCAAAATGATATTCAAGTGAAGACTTCAAGTGTTTTGATGTTTTTGGTATTCAAGTTTCATGTTTTATCCAAAACCATGTTTAGTGCTTAATGTCAAAAACATAGATATTTCACCATGTTTGTGTAGTGGATCATATCCATACACTCTATACTTCAAATGAGTTTAGATATCTTGTTTTTGTATTTGGAGAAGTGTTGAAAAAACAAGTTTTGGAAAAATCAAGTTTGGAAAAATACTGTTTTTGTTTTGAGCCAATTTTTCCATATTACAAAAATAGTCCAAATCATTTGTAACATGCCTTGATTTTGTGCAAGCATGTTTGTTTATCAAAGTATATTGGTAAAACTATTTTTGTAGATTTTTCATGATTTTATGGGATTTTATTTCAATCAAAAAGACCAAGTTTTAAATCCCTTTACATTTCTGTACTGGCTTCAGCCGATCGACCGGGACGGTCGACCGCAGTTTGAAGTCGGCCGACCGTCACGGTCGACCAACGTGCACAGACGTGCACGCCAGTTCTGGCAGGAGGCCGGTCGACCGACCCGGTCGACCGTTTAGAGAGCTCTGCTCTCTGGAAAGGCCCCGGCTGACCGGGCGGTCGACCGGACAGAGAGACCTGCTCTCTGTATCCTGGCCTCGATCGACCGATGGCACAACGGTCTGAAATATGACCGTTGGCCGGTCGACCGGGCGGTCGACCGACAGGCCTGACAGACCTCCAACGGCTAGTTTTTGGAGTCCTATAAATTGGGCCATTTGGGGGCTGTTTCGATTAAGATTTTTGGAGACTTTTAGAGCCAGTTTTTCCTACTCTTTTAAGAGGTTTTTCTCCACAAAATTGAGAGCAAATATTTCCTATCAAAAGAGGAGTTTGTCCAGAGCCCTTCACGGGGAATTCGGCTACACTCTTGTGTTGTACGTGGTGTTTAGTTTAAATAGAGTTTAGTTTAGGTCATAATAGTTTATACTTCCGCATTATTTGGCATTAAGTGACCATTAGATTAGCCATCACCTATTCACCCCCCTCTAGGTGATACTACAATTACAGGATGTGATACAATATTAAAAGAATATTACATCACCGATAGGCGCAAATATGAGAATATCAAGATATATACAAATATGAACAGTACAAAAGATGCTCAAGAGCTACAAATGAAAAACTCGACAAACGAGTGAGAGGCCGGGAAGGATAGGGCTCTGGACGGTCAACTGCTGATTCAAGACGCTATTGCTGCGCGACTCTGATCACCAGGAAGTCCACCATGGTCCAAACTTCAAGATCAGAACATGCAGGTCTACGGAGTTAGAACTCCCCAACGAGTGGCATGATGAATGCTAAGTGGCGTGCATGGACAGGCACACATGTATTGATAAATCTGAATCACAAGCATGCATTGAAAATCGTATCATGAGCACATGCATACATGATCAGGCAAGGTATAGCGCACCGATCCCACGGATACGAAGACGTTACTGCGACGTATATACGCAGGTCAGAAATATCCTCACGTATATACGCTAAGCATCAGTACAAGCAAGTATCAGAGTACGAAAGCAAGTGGTGCATTATACATTCCAACATATGAGTACAATTACAAAGTTATCACCAGATGTGACACAATATTACAATAATACATCACCGATAGGTGTAATTGCGAGAATACAAAGAAATGTACAAGTATGAACAATACAAAAGAGGCTCATAGTCATAACAGGAAAAACTCTAGAGCCGAGTAGGAGGACCTGGAAGGATGGGGCTCTGGACGGTTTGCCGGAGATCCACGCTACCCTGATCTTCTCAGGTCAGCAACAGGGAGAATCCACTTGCTACAAGCTCTGAAACCTGGACATGAGGATCCATAGGAGTCAGAGCTCCCCAGCGAGTGGTGATGCGAATGCATACGCAGATAAGTACGTATTCTGGAAATAGGGTGCTACACAAGGTGGCAGTAAATAAAGTAAAAGTGGTAAAACCAGTTATACAAGCCCAAATTACCGATTCATGAGATTAGTACGTCAAAAAATAATCCAAACAAGGAAATCCTCATATATGTACCCTATATCTCAAGTCACCATATCATGAGTTCATATAACCTGAATTGTCTCCTAAACGATGAAAAATATCATAAAATTGATAAAACCGAATACAAGCCAAACCGGCTGTACAAGCCCAATTTACGGCTTCATGGGACAAGTACGTTGAAGGAATAATTCAAACAAGTAAACCCCCATCTATATACCTTATGGCCAATGTTACTGTAATCTGAGTGTATACGACCCAAATGGCAAAACAACACAACGAATTATTAATTAACATCTTATTATTATTACTCTTCCAACTCATATATCTAGATATGTGCCCTAGCGTCCAACACACATACATCCATATATGAGTAAACTGAGGTTGTTATTGAAAATTGATGATGAGATCAATGAGTTATGTTTACAGTGGGTCATGTGCATGCCCAGGACCACGGTCCAAGGTGTTCTATTCCTGGTATACGGAGCCGACCGCAAGGCGTATAGGAAAAGGGTCTTATATTATGCCCATTTAGGAATGTAATAGGAGGTAGGGAGCCAGTGCTCCCCTTGGAACACCTGGAGGCCCTCAGAAAGAACCGAAAGTTTGACTTGCACAATATACCTAATACCACTGTAAACATATTCACAACTTGAAGTCTATCAATTTTCCCCTTACCCGATGTAGGTTGGCCTTTTTATAGTTTATTATTATGTAATTATCATATTACGGGAATAGTAGGAGCAGGACAGGTTTAGGAGTTACAGGAGTAATAGGAGAACATAAGTACTAGAAATATATATCACTGTATATAATAAAGGGTAGCAGGATATGATTCCCGAAATATGATAATCACAAGTCAAGTGATAATATATCAGGTGGGAGGTGATAAGTGATATCAAACATGTGTCAGGTGATAACAAGTAGGAGTAAGGTGTCAAGTAATAACATGTCAGGTGATAGCACAACAGATATCCACTGTTGTATAACACAATACAGGAAAATGGTACTGACACAGGAGATCGGTTCGAATATAGGAAAATGATACGGTTTTGGAGATTTTGCAACAACTTCTACTTCAACGCAGACTGTTATAGAAGATAGTAGAAATTACTCACGCAATCTAGGGCATAATCTAGGCCATTTATGAAAGAATTGCAACGTGCAAATCATGCAGTTATTGAAATCCGCATGACCCGCATGTTGGAACTTGTTTTGATGAAGACTTTGTGAAGCATTTCATTGGAGCTCTAACACAAGACTAATCAAGAGTTCGTCATAATCAAGACTTCCCAAAGAGAGTTGATATGATGTGTTTTGTAAATATGAAATAGCATGTCAAAAGCCTTGATGCACACACACATATCAGAGTCAATTAGTCGACTAATACCTCTTTCAAGTCGACTAACCCATAGTGTGGTCGACTTAACCAAATCCTAGTCGACTAATCCTGTGTCTCAATTTATATCCAACTCTCTGTTTGTCCATTAGTCGACTTGACAGAATGTGTAGTCGACTAATATACCTTGTAGTCGACTAACCCTATTCCCCTAGTCGACTAATCCCTGGCCTAGTCGACTTATAAAGAAGTTGCAGTCGACTTGGTTCAGTTATCCAGAAACCTGTCACTTGAACCTATCTTAACCTAGTCGACTAATACCCATTACTAGTCGACTACCCTTTGGAAATTTGCCTAGTATAGTCGACTAACTCAAAAGGCAAGTCGACTATAAGTAGTTTCTTACTGTTGGACAGTTTCTGTTATCTGGTCTTTTGTGCAATATTTTCTAACGTTTTAAACTTTTGAATTGCACCTGTAACTACCCTAACTTACCCTAGAGTGCAGCTATATAAAGGGTTGTTAATCCTAAGGCCAAATACTAATCCTAATCTTCAGTTTTCTAATCAAAAATTCTGCCAATCCTGAAAACTGTTCCCACTTCAATTCTTCACCAAATTCCAACTCTATAGTGAAGTTCTCTGAAGTTTTCTCCTATACTAGACCTTGTCCACGTTCATACACAGTACCAAGGCTTATAGGAAGTGTTGTAATCCTCAAAGATATCATTGTACACGGGTGTCTTCTTAGTGTAGAAGCAAGTAGTACAAGGTGGTGATTGTTCTCTTGGTTGAAGAGAAGGTGTACACATTTGGCAAAGAGAATTTGTCAAGTGGTGTGCATGGTTGTGATTTTGGGTGTACAAAATCAAGGATAAAGGAAAATCTCAAGCGGGTGGCTTGGGGACTGGATGTAGGTCACGAGGACCGAACCAGGATAAATCTCTCGTGTTTGCGTTTGTCTAACTTTCTGAGATTTACTTTTCCTTTATTGCAAGTTTATTTATTTGTTTAACTTTAATCCTTCTTTGTTTAGCATTTGTGTTGACTTCGTATTTTAGATCCATAAGTGCCAACAGAGAAAGTTCAACAATTGGCATCATCTCGGGACCAACATTTGGTATCAGAGCCCTGCATACCCTGAACCGGCATACAAGTCCTGCATACCTAGTCAACAACAAGCAAGGATGGCAACGGAGTTCCCTTCGTCACAATTCAAAGAAGGACATTCTACACAACGTCCACCGCTATTTGACGGATCCAACTACAACTATTAGAAGTGTAGAATGAAGATCTACTTGCAATCGCTCAACTACGAACTTTGGAACATCGTTGAAGTATCGTACACCAAGCCAACAACCAACTACAGCGCTTGGAGTGATGATCAAAAGAAGAATGCGAACCTTGACGCCAAAGCGATGAATGCTCTATTATGTGCCTTAACCAAAGAAGAGTTCAACCGTGTGCAACAGCCACTTCTAGGCACAAATAAAGTTAAAGAATCTAAAATATCTGTTCTTGTCCACAGGTTTGAATTATTCAAAATGGAGAAGAATGAAACCATAGAAATGGTTACAAGATTCACCGACATTACCAATTCCTTAGCATCTCTTGGAAAGGACTACACACAAGTCGAAAAAGTTCGCAAGATCCTTCGTGCACTCACACCAGAATGGGAGAAGAAGACAACTGCTATTGAAGAAGCGAATGATCTCTCAACTTTGTCGTTAGAAAACCTAATTGGTAATCTAATGGTATATGAAGTGCAACTAGAAGAAAGAAAGAAGGAGGAACGACAACACCACTCAAAGAAGAAAGAAATTGCCTTCCATGCATCCTCCGACACGGACGATTCCGATGGCGATGAAGAGGAGATGGCAATGCTTTCAAAGAAATTCAGGAGATTTCTAAAACAAGATAAATTTAAATGCTTTAATTGCAATAAAACAGGTCATTTGAAGAAGGATTGCCCTTTGCTCAAAAATAAAGGCAAATTCAAGAGCAAAAAGTTCAGAAAGATAAAAGACTACGAAGCCTCATGGGAAAACAGTGATTCCTCATCCTCTGACGAAGAAGAAATCACAGAATGTGTCAATCTCTGTTACATGGCACTAGACGATGATGAGGTATCATTTACTGAACTTTCAGATGCATTTCATGAATTATTTAATGATCTGAAAAATGAAAAACTGAAAAATAAAATTTTATCAACAGAAAATGAAAAACTTTTAAATGAAAATTCATGTTATGCTTTACAAGTTTCTTCTATAAACTCTCAAAAAGATGAGTTTAAAAAAGTAATATCATCTTTGAAAAATGATAATGAGAAGTTTATAAAAGAAAATGTTTTTCTTAAAAAGGAAACTATGTCTTTGAATGAAAGGATTTCTATATTGGATAAAGACATATTAGTTTTTAAAAAGAAATATGAAGAAATTTTGAACAATGTGACTAAGTTCAATAAAGGAAAAGAAAAATTGAATGATTTGTTATCTTATCAAAAATTGTCACATAATCATTTTGGTATTGGATATATTGAAAAATCTTCATATGTTAGTAATCCATATGATTCCTTTGTGAAAAGAAAGTCTAATAATGTTTCAAAAAGAATGAAGTATAAGTTTATATGGATTCCTAAGAATTTAAGCATTAATGATAAAAATATCTATATTGGATCATACATTCATGATATATGTAATTCATGCAATTATGTGTATACTGACAGGTGAAAACCAAATTCTAATTGGGTTTGGTCTCCTAAAGGTTAAATATTTTACTCTTATGATTGGTACCATCTAACAGTTATCTTGCAGGTACCATATAAGAAGTTGATGAGAACATATATATATATATATATATATATATATATATATATATATATATATATATATATATATATATTAGATATATTTGTTGCAGGGGGAGAACAAAGTATTTCTATGTCTGTTATAACCCATTTTCTGCAGGGGGAGGAAAATATAACTTATTTTCTGCAGGGGGAGCACTTGTGCACACAACGTGTCATCATCAAAAATGGGGAGAATGTTGGAACTTGTTTTGATGAAGACTTTGTGAAGCATTTCATTTGGAGCTCTAACACAAGACTAATCAAGAGTTCATCATGATCAAGACTTCCCAAAGAGAGTTGATATGATGTGTTTTGTAAATATGAAATAGCATGTCAAAAGCCTTGATGCACACACACATATCAGAGTCAATTAGTCAACTAATACCTCTTTCAAGTCGACTAACCCATAGTGTAGTCGACTTAACCAAATCCTAGTCGACTAATCCTGTGTCTCAATTTATATCCAACTCTCTGTTTGTCCATTAGTCGACTTGACAGAATGTGTAGTCGACTAATATACCTTGTAGTCGACTAACCCTATTCCCCTAGTCGACTAATCCCTGGCCTAGTCGACTTATAAAGAAGTTGCAGTTGACTTGGTTCAGTATCCAGAAACCTGTCACTTGAACCTATCTTGACCTAGTCGACTAATACCCATTACTAGTCGACTACCCTTTGGAAATTTGCCTAGTATAGTCGACTAACTCAAAAGGCAAGTCGACTATAGGTAGTTTATGACTGTTGGACAGTTTCTGTTATCTGGTCTTTTGTGCAATATTTTCCAACGTTTTAAACTTTTGAATTGCACCTGTAACTACCCTAACTTACCCTAGAGTGCAGCTATATAAAGGGTTGTTAATCCTAAGGCCAAATACTAATCCTAATCTTCAGTTTTCTAATCAAAAATTCTGCCAATCCTGAAAACTGTTCCCACTTCAGTTCTTCACCAAATTCCAACTCTATAGTGAAGTTCTCTGAAGTTTTCTCCTATACTAGACCTTATCCACGTTCATACACAGTACCAAGGCTTATAGGAAGTGTTGTAATCCTCAAAGATATCATTGTACACGGGTGTCTTCTTGGTGTAGAAGCAAGTTGTACAAGGTGGTGATTGTTCTCTTGGTTAAAGAGAAGGTGTACACATTTGACAAAGGGGATTTGTCAAGTAGTGTGCATGGTTGTGATTTTGGGTGTACAAAATCAAGGATAAAGAAAAATCTCAGGCGGGTGGCTTGGGGACTGGATGTAGGTCACGAGGACCGAACCAGGATAAATCTCTCGTGTTTGCGTTTGTCTAACATTCTGAGATTTACTTTTCCTTTATTGCAAGTTTATTTATTTGTTTAACTTTAATCCTTCTTTGTTTAGTATTTGTGTTGACTTCGTATTTTAAATCCATAAGTGCCAACAGAGAAAGTTCAACAATTGGCATCATCTCAGGACCAACACCGCACTGCTAATGAAGACTCCTCGGGTATATATACACTAAGAGATCGACATAGAGGAGGAGCCCACAGAGACCACCAACATTTCCCACACCATCAACACTTTCCCACACGGACCAGTCACCAAAAAAAAGAAGAGATTAGACTCTAAAGATCCAAAGTATCCTCCTCTCCTCAAACCACTCATACTGTAATCTTAGACTACAATATGTTGGCCCAAAGGCCCATCACTCTAGTTTTGATGATGATCAACTCATGTAGTTATGTTTACTAATGATCTTGTGTTTAATTAGTGACAGATTTATGATCAAGATCTTAGTAGGTGTGGAGCTTCAACAAAGGATTTAAAGTCAAGTTTTGGAGCTAGCACCAGTTGATTCACGAGCCTATGCATCAAGACCACATCAAGAGTTGAGCTCGTTGGATCGTGTGTGGACCAAGTCAAGAAGATGAGAAGACTTCAAGGGAAGACTTCAAGATTAAGACTTGTGTCTAGGTTTGTTTTTATAAGATTTTGTTTTAGTTAAAATGTAAAGGATAGAATAGTTGGTGGATTGCTCAAGTTCATATCACACACACACTCTTGATTTATATGTGTTTTCATAAAAGATTTTTAGTTCTAGAAAAATACCGTTTTGGTTTTTGGTGTTTCAAATATACATGTATTTTTAACCAAAACCATTTTAGAACTCTCGGGTTTTCTCGGTCGACCGGGCGGCCGACCGTTCTGCTGATCTGCTCGACATTCTTTTAGTTTTTTAGTCATAACTTTTTATTCTTATATTCAATTAACATGATTTAAATTGCATTTTAAAGATGCCTTTTAGAGCTACATTTAATATTCAATAATCATTTTCTGATTTAAATGTTAAGAATGTCAAATATTGGGTTGAAGTCTGTTCTTGTTCTAAAAACAGTTTACAGTTTCTGATTTGATACCTTCTAGTATTTTATTGATAACTTTCAATTATGAATTGATATTGATTTGATTTAAGTTGCATTAGAAAGAAAACTTCAATATCTAGAACTTCATCCTATATACTTATTCTCAAATTCTAACGTTTTAGGCCTCAAAACTGTGCTCTAAGTTAACCCATTGCACAGAGGTCGGTCGACCGGGCGGGTCGACCGGAACCAAGGGCAGGTCGACCGCAAGGGTCGACCGACGTGCACAGAACCGTGCACGTCTGTCAGTTCAGCGGGCGGGTCGACCGGGCGGGTCGACCGGAACTGAGAGCAGTGCTCTCTGTTCTTCTGGGTCGACCGCGCGGGTCGACCGGAGGCTCCAACGGTCGGATTTTTGACCGTTACAGGTCGACCGGCCGGGTCGACCCGCAGGCCTGACAGACCCCAACGGCTATATTTTTCTGGCCTATAAATTTAGGGGTTTGGTCATTGTTTTGAGCTAAGATTTTGGAGACTTTAGAGCCAGTTTTTCCCATTCTTTCAGAGGAGTTTTTCTCCACAAAATTGAGTGCTAATACTTTCAATTAAAAGGGAAGATTTTATAAGAGTGTTAAAAGTGATTTCTTGAGTTTTTTACCATAGTTCTTTCCTTGCTTTCTCACAATCACTTGAGCTATCCATTGCCTTATCTATCCATAGGATTGTGTTGTGAGAGTTTGTTATTGGTGATCAAAGTGTTGTAGATCACCAAAGATTTCATCTTTGTACTTTGAGGAGACGAGCAAGTGTGCTCGTGGTGGTTTAGAGTGCTTGTGTGAACTCGGTGGTTTGAGGTGCGGCCTCGGCGAGCTAGTGAGCTTGCGTGTGTACGGGACTAGGGAGTCCGAGGGCTTGTAGGTGTTGCGGCACCGAGGAGAGATCCATTGGGATCTTGCATAGTGGAAATCTTTCGTGTGTCGAAGGCGGGGATGTAGAGCAAGTGTGCTCGAACCTCGAAACATACCCTTGTGTTTGCGATTGCCATTTCTCTCTCTCTATCTCCTTATTTATATCTTGCATTACTTATCTTGTCTTTACCTTTATATGCATGATATATTCCTTGTGCTCATATTGATATATTGCTTGGCATTGTTGACTAACACTTGTATTCAACCAAGAGAGCCAACGCGGCACCTCAACCCATTCAAGGGGAATCTAGAGGAGTTTGTCCAGAGCCCTTCACGGGGAATTCGGCAACACTCTTGTGTTATACATAGTGTTTAGCGTAAAAGATTTAATTAGGTCATAATTATTTTAACTTCTGCATTATTTGGCATTAAGTGACCATTAGATTAGTCATCACCTATTCACCCCCCCTCTAGGTGAACTTACACAATAGAGTTCTAACTCTGCAGAATTCACTGTAATCTTCTAACAATAGTGAATTCTTTCCGTTCTTCCCATTTTTTTTTCAAAATTGGGTTTACACCTAAAATTCTATGTCTGTGCATTGCTTTCTCTCTCATAAATCCTACTACAAATTGAGTGTAGATAAATTCCCCCGAGGAATTTATCCCTACATAATATTACTAATCTAGTAATAAAATAAGATTCTAATAATAAAAATTATTAGAATAATTAATAAAAATTTTAATTTAATAATTAATAAAATATTTCTCATAATTTAAAAAGATTAATTTAATAATTAAAAAATATTAATTTAATTACAATTAACTATACAGATTTATATGACAAGAAAATTAACTGTTTGAACGTCAAGTGGGTTATAGGTGAGATTTGTATGACGACAAAATTAATTGTTTAGGTTGCAAGTGGCACGCGGGTGCATTTACGACTTACGACCTCCCAACAAATACCGTAAGTGATTTTACTGCAATTACATTTTACCGCTTACTAGCCAATTACGGAAAACAAACACACCCTTAGCTACATGAATCTGAATCCTTTTGTGCGTAAATTTCTGGACCCCCGGGGAAGAAGAAATCGCTCTCAAAAGCATGCACATATGGAGCATTTCCAGGCATAATAATCCTTTCCTTTCCTCTTCATTTTGGTGACAAGGATAAAGCTAAAGCATCTCTGCTTGAGGTTCGGAAAAGTCCTGTGCTTATGATACTGTCTTCTGCCCTTTCACTGTTTATACCTCTGCTTACAATATCTTCCGGGTTTCTCCCTAAATGCTTAATATGCACGTTCATGGCCAGTGACCGGCCAGTGACCAAACGGGGGAAAATGCCTGAAGCTTCCATTGGAATAGGGATGATAATAGCTGGGATGGATCAGACCTTGAGTAGGCCTTGGCATTGATACTTCGGGCCTTAAATCTGACCCCAACTTCATTCTTAGATTCTATTTTAATCTATCCCAGTTAAGGGTTTCTATTTCGTGCCTTAAATCTGATTCCAACTTTGTTCCTGGATTCTATTTTAAGACTCTGATGCTATTTAAAAATTATTTGTTTCAAAATTTACGTTTCTTAATATTAAAAGTCTTTCTTATGACATTTAAAATTTTAAAAATTATAAGATAATACTAACTTGTAGTGTAATAATAATATTAATTAGAAAAATGAGTGAATTTGATATTGAATTTGGCCTCACAAACGGAGTTTAAAAGGAGCCCCCTTGAAGATCAGGGTTGGGGTTGGGGTAGCGGACAGGTCACCTCGGCCTTGGCCCTAAAATAAAATAAAACAAGATTGAAGCCGGGGTCGAGCTTTTTTCACGCTGGGTTCGGGTCCACTTAGGCCAACCCCTACATATTTATCCTCCCTGGATACGGGACATGCAGCGAGGCCTGTATCAAGTCCATAAGCCCTTGTAAATAACAAAGATAAAAAAAGTCAAGCCCAGGCAATGAGCCCAAGAATGGAATAGAATTACGTAAACAGTCGGAACTTTTGAGGTTGTCTGAGACATTATTCCTTCTTTTTCTTTTTCGTTTTTTTTTGGGAGATAAATATGTTGTGTATTATGCACTCGTTAAAATTGTAGAAGTTGATTCAAAAAATATATAACCTGAAAACTGTATGCCAATCCACAATGGCCTCCTGGACTCTTAGTGGCTATTTGGCTATTGAATTGTTTGAGAGAAAACTAACTTGTGTCACTTTTCTCAAGCTTTCTCAAAAAAATGTTTATTGGTGGGTCTCATCTATGTCAATTTTTAAGCATTTTTAGCTCAGAATTGGCTGAAATTGCAAAGAGGAAAATGATGATGGTTTTATGATGTCACCAGCTTTTTTCCAATTTCCTTATTAGTGTCAAACAAATAAGTTTTGAGAGAAAGTGGGAAAACTGAAAGCGGAATCTATCAAAATCCACATTTTCCCGTCACTTACTGAGAAACAAACAACTCTTTAAGAGAAAAATAATAAGATCAGCTAAAAAACCGCACGACAAAATTGAATCCTAATTTCTTGTTGCCATAAAATTTTGGAGCTTTTTTTTTTTTTTTTGTAATCAAGATAAAATGGAACAAAAACAAAAGAAAACAAAAATGAAAAACCTTTGCAGAGGTCAAATATCTCCCAGTGGGAGATCAGGTGCTTCAAAAACCGCCATTAGCAGAGCTTCTTCATCCAAATCCTCAACATTTAGCAAGGGGATTAGAGAGAATTTCCAAGAGAGGAAACTGGTTAATGCTCGCACCTTTCGACTTTTTCCCTGTTGGGATCGACAATAACGTGGAAGAAGAAAAGAGAAGAAATCACAAATCAATCAAAGACATCAGAAATTACGTGAAAAACTCAAATCGAACCATGGAGCTATACACAACTCCACTATTTATCAGAGAGATTACAGGGGATAAGAAGAGAATTCTTACAGTCGCTTTGTATAATAGCACTCACAATAGCATAATTTATTGATGCCTCATCTCTACTAACCCGCACATTCTCTTTATAGAAAAAAATAGGGTTACAAGTTGTGAGATCCCTAAACTGTTCTTAATATGTTCTCTAAGTTTCGTTGACAAAAAAGCTTCTAAACTGGATCATCTCCAGACTGGACTGGGCCGCTTCCACACTGGATTGGACTGCTTCCGCTAAGCACTCTAATAATCTAATTTGCTCTATCACTACGGAGTGCTCCCCCTACTATGTGCTTCGAAGTGATCTTCCGCTCTGGAGACTCCACCACTCTAGAAGGCTTCATTGCTTCGTCCTTATCATCAACCCTAAAATCTGAACTCGCCCAACACCATAACCCGAAAAACTCTGGGATCATTGTGTTAACTACGTATGGTGACAGTCCATCAAGGCAATAATCTGATTCCACAACTTAATAATCTCTCACTTGGAGATTGATTATTATCACAACAGTGGCACTCCGTCTCTCTCTTCTACACCGACTCTCAACTCATAGTGTCATTTATTACGACTCAACTCCTGATATTCACCCTAGAAGACCCACGGAGGCTGAGCAGATCTTTAGCCTCTCCGTCGTCACCACCTTGATCAGCATGTCAATAGGATTTTGACTCGTGTGTAGCTTCACCAGTGATAACACACTATCCTTCAAAAGATTGCAGATGAAGTGGTACCACGCATCAATGTGCTTAGTTCTATCATGATAGACTGAATTGTTGGCAAGATTTATAGCACTCTGGCTATCACTGTGCAATGACAGTCACCTGCCCCTTGTCAAGCTCTTTCATAAAATCCTTCAGCCAAATCAGCTCCTCACAAACTTCTGTCGCTACAACGTATTCAGCCATCGTCGTAGACAAGGCGACTATCTTTAATAGCCTCGACATTCAGGTTACTGCTCCACTTCTCAAAGTGAAAACATAACCAGTGCTACTCTTCTAGCTATCTACATCACCCGCAAGTCGGAGTCTAGATATCTGTGCATACGAACGTCCGTGCCATCATGCACAATATCATATCTGAACTCCCTCAGATATCTCATGATCTACTTTGTTGCTCTCCAATTCTCCTTCACGAGATTACTCATATATCTACTGACCACTTTCACTGCTTGAGCAATGTCTGACCTCATATCGACCATAGCATACATACCTCATATCGACCATAGTATACATCAAGTTGCCCACAGCTGATTGATTAGTCTACAGTTCTGTATTATTATATCGCATTTCCCTACTGATTTATAAATAAAATGCGAGTCTAAATCGTGTTGTGGTCTCTCGTGCAAATAATCAAGACAAGGAGGGCAAATAGGTAATAAGAGCTTAATTAAACCCATTTTTGGGTAATTAAATCCGCATTTCTTGGAGGCCAAGTAAGGGAGTTTCTAGAAGATGCATTGAACCTAAGACCCTTTCGGGTGTTTGACGCAAATCGAGATAAAATTAACAGAATCTGAGCATATCTAGATGGTCCCCGAAGCGACACGAATCCATGCACCAAAACCAGGGACCTAGGTCCCTGGTATAGCCGCGAAAACGCGGCTATGGCCACGTTTTCGCGGCCCTATGGTGGGCCCACGCATCGATTTTCGACGCGTGGCCTCGTCTCTTCTTCTGGAACATCCTTTTGCCTATAAATACTACAGGGTCTGGTCGAAACGCAAGCAGATTGAAAATAGGCTAGTATTTCTCTCTTTTTGTGGTAGATTAGGATTTTCTCTCTTTATTTTGTATTTTCTTTTCTTTTATAGATCATGTATTAGAGCTGAGTTGATTCAGAGAGAGATAGAGAGATATTGATGTAATAGATGGTGACAATCTGTGTAAAGATGTCTCCTTTCTTCTCCATTGTAATCTTCTCCATCTTCTGCATGATGCTTAGCTAGATTTTCTCTCATGGTGACTAACTACTAACCACTAACTAGCTAACCACTTACTTGATAATCCATATGAATTTAATAGCCTCTAAAGGCCTTGCTCTTACAAGAGCAATGATGGCTCATGATGATGGGTTCTAATATCTAATTTGCTAACCAAGCTAACTCTCCCTTATTTCATACTTGCTCCTAATACTTTTGATGATCTAATGTTTGTATTAGCTTGCTCTTGATGCAAGTTTGAATGTGAAGAACCATCTTATTTTCCATACTTTATATCGTCTCTTGAAGCCAAGGACTAGTGATGGCCAAAGATCCATGTGAGACAACTATCACTAAGAGGTTAGCATGTTAGTGGAGTAATTAGTAGTTAGAAACTATGAGATTTCTTTTATAGTATTCTCTTTTCTTTTTTACTTTGTTTTAAAAATTGATTTCAAAATACTTCTTTTATCTTTTCATCGTTGTTTTCACCACCTTCTTTGTTCACTATTATTTTTATTTTCTTTACCACAAACTTCATCTTCTTTTCTATTTTATTTTTCAAACCACTTCTCTTTTATTTTCACATTACTTTCACCGCCTTCTTCACCTATCACTTTCAGATTTTTTTTCTTTTTCTTTTTCTCATTCTTTAACAAAGAAGGAATAGTTAACATAACACGTGAACGGACTGTTAATGCTTCTATCGCCTCTCGTTCTTATGGATTTGACTCGTTGAGCCAATGCTATAACAGAAGTATCGAGAGAACATTAGCACACATAATTACACTGATTTTACAAAACATAGATTTTAAAAGTCCTAGTTTCGATCCGATCACTGATGCATATAGCACATCTAACATAGGAGCCTTCTCATCTTTCATCATTGGAGTTTGTGCCTTTGTGAGCTTAAAGTGACCTCCGAGCGGGACGTCACAGGTTTATCATCCAACATGTTAAATCTCTTTAGCACTTTCTCCACGTACTCGGTTTGTGATATCTCCAGCAATATTTTCTCTCTCTGCCGGTCCCATTTTAAGAATTTTTTTGCTGGACCCAAGTCCTTCATTGAGAATTCTTTCACCAACTTGACCTTGAGATTCACAATTTTCTTCATGCTTGATCCGGAAATAAGCATATCATCTACATAAAGTAGTAGTATGATATAGTAATTCTCAAATCACTTAGAATAGTAATAATGATCAGCCTGTAGTCTTCTGAATTCACTACTAGCCATGAATCTGTCGAACTTTAGATACTACTGCCTCGGAACTTGTTTCAAGCCATTGAGACTCTTCTTGAGCTTGCAAATCAACTTCTCCTTTCCCAGCATGATATAACCCTGTGAATACATCATATAAATGTTCTCCTCTAAGTCACCATGGAAAAACACAGTTTTTACATCCAGTTGTTTTATATGCAAGTCCTCTGTTGTCACAATGCTCAGAACAGATCTAATAGAAATAGCTTCACAACAGGAGAGAAAAATCTCGATGAAATCAATACCATCCCACTTTTGAAATTCCTTCACAACCATCTTTGCCTTGTACCTCTTGGTGCTGTCATGCACTTTCTTCAACTGGTACACCCACTTATTATGCAGGGCTCGCTTGCTTTCTTCCAGTTCAAACAAATCTCATATTTGGTTCTTCATGAAAAACTCTATCTCATCATCCATAGCAAGCTTTCACTTATCCCTGACTTTCACTTGTAAAGCCTCCTCATAACACTCGGGCTCATCACTGCCAGTTAACAACAGATAGTGTAAGAAAAGAGAATATCTCTCCGGAGCTCTAGTCGTCTCGGTTGATCGCTGTTTCTCAAAAAAATGAGAAGTGAAAATATTTTATTAATGCAAAAGAAAATTACAATAGGGCCAATACCCAATTACAAAAATAGGGAAGAAAGTTGATTGATTTTATCTTTGTTTAATTGTTGGGTTCTACTTGCGACGATGAAGATTGAATCTTCCTCTCCGTTGATGAACTGAATTTGAAGCTTAGATCTCCTTACTATCTATCAAAGTACTAAGTAAGATATGAATCTTCTATAGCACTAGAAATCTCAAAGAAATTGAAAGGAAACTTGTTTACATACTATTTAGCACAAGTTTATCAATAGTCTTTTCTCGTCTCTCCCTTAACTATTCATAGTTATTTATTGAGGATTTTGAGGTATAACTGACCCATTAATTCTCTTCATAATGAAGATTCTTTCCTCATTAAGTGAAAAAAAAATGGGTGTAGTTGACTCATTTTAATGGCTATCTGTTACAGAAAAAACACGGATCTCGCGTTTGATGCAGAGTTCGCATTTGGAGTTGAAACACGGAGCTCACGTTGGGTTTGCATTGAAGTTGAACGCTACTTCTACATTTAAAGGGGGAAAACGATGTAGGCTGTCCAAAAGTTACTGAGGACAAGCTATTGAAAAGCAAAGTTTCAAGCTCTAGACGCGAGGGACTATCACCTGCGTCTCAGCATCAAGGCGCGTTGGCTCGACACCCGCGTCTCAGCATCAAGGCGCGTCGGCTCGACACCCGCGTCTCAGCATCAAGGCGCGTCGGCCTGACACCCGCGTCTCAGCATCAAGGCGCGTCGGCCTGACACCCGCGTTTCAGCATCAAGGCGCGACACCCGCGTCTCAGTTATAACCGCCTTGGTTAAGGGACCAATCACTGCCCACACGTAAGGGAAATCAGCCCCCATCGTGGCGTGTCTTTAGCAGGCACGTGGGTTAGTTACCGCCCATGTAGCGGGGAAGTTGGCCCTCATTGTGGAGCGTTTGTAGGGGGCACGTTCACCCCTAGGACCTCTATAAATAGCCTCGTTTACTATGAGGTCGGGGTGACAGAGCAATCGGCAATCGGCAATCGGGCAATAGAGAGATCGGCAATCGAGAAATCGGCAATCGGCAATCAGAAGGAGAGAAGAAGCAGATCAACTCTTCAGCAAGTTCGCTGCGTACGAGCTAGCTTTCGCCTACCTTCTCTTTTAGAGTTTTGGTAGACAGAGCTGTGTCACTCTTTCTACCGGCCGAAGAGGAGATCCCTGAAGGACGGTCATCTGGTCAACGGAGAACAAGATTCACTCTCCACCGCCACACAAAGAACCCAGCCTTAAACAAAGGGGGAATTCAAGATTCAATATTCTCCCTCCCTTGTAACCGGAAGGAACAGTTCTTGTTGTAATCCTTTTCATTTGATTCAAGGAAAACTTTTACGGCAATTCACTGTCTCCCTCTTTCCCGGGTCATACAAGAGATGGCGACTCCGCTGGGGATCACGTTTGTCACTGAGGAGCAAATAGTGGCGCAAGATGACGTCTACTATAAGGGGAAAATTGTCGAATCGCTCGTTGTCGAGTTCGACCAGGCGAAATACGAAGAGTTCCTCTCTTCTGGCTCCAAGAGCCCAAAGACCCGCGGCTGTCGCAGGGTCTCGACGGGGAATGGCCTCGAGGCCCAATCTGTGGCTTTCTCGAGCTCCCCTGCTGCCGACTGTGCCAAGCAAGGTACCCGCGCCAACGCCTCTCAGAAGGCCCGCGTGGTCCCAGGCACATCTGCCTTTGCGACCAACCGCGTCACACAAGACACCCGCGTCAGCGTCTCTCAGGAGACCCGCGTGGTTAAAGTCCCTGATGTTCAACATCAGGATGTTGTTGGTCTCTCTCTACCTCCTCGACGCAATCGAAACGCTGAGCGTCGACAGAGGAGACGTGCGCGTCAGCTGCAAGTTGGAACCGTTGGTTGTCCAACTGAGGCTGGACGCGACGTACAATCTCGCACCTTGCCCGCGCCGCGTCCAGTACGTGAAGTCCGCGTTTGGCGTCCCAAACGCGAGATTCCTTCAGTTAGGACCTCCGAGGACCAACTCATCAAATGCCAAGGTGAGACCTCTGAGCCTCGTCAAGCGCAAGAGGCACGAGCCCATAGGCGTGAGGCCCAGCAGCCCATCCTCTCTCAAGTGTCTCTGCCCAGACGCACCAGGCAGCAACGCGAGACTCGTGTTTCATCTCAGCAGAGACGCCGGACGCGCGTTACACAGCCGCGTCGCGAGAACCGCGTCCCTGAAGCCTGCGTCCAGGCTGTGCAGCACATGGATGCCTCCCGTCTTCGACGTTGCGAGGCTAATCTTTTCAATCCCCCTCCCATGGATTTGAGGGATTATCTGACGAAGAAAAGAAGTGCCAATCAGGCTACTTTGTCGTGTTGCTGCCAACGGCTCATCCATATGCTCTCTGAGTGCCGTTGCGGATCAGGCGTACACCAGCAGTCTTTAGTCAGACAGCTGACCCTGATTCCTCCGTCAGCTAAAAGAAGACACTCCCACAGAAGGAGAACCTTCTCTGACGTTGAGTACCCGGAACTCGCTGCGAATATGACAAGTAGGAGTAAGGGAAAATAACTTGCAGTCAGCTCAGACGACTCCGAGTCTGACTCTGAACCGGAAGGGGTGTATCGACACACTCGCACCCGGACTGGGGCCATTCCCCCAATTGACTATAATGCCTTAGCCCATGGCATTAATGATTCTCACTCCGCCGTAGCGGAATCAAGGGCTTCAAACTCTTCCGTCGAGAAGGAGACCTCCACCTACATGACAGGCGCTCCTGAGGAGACGATTAAACGTTTGGAGCAGATCCAGAAGGCACAAATGGATATGATTCTTGCTCAGTAGGAATCTATCAACTCCCTCAAGCAGGCGATTGCATAGCTGCTCGAAGACAGAAGGAGGTCCCCTCCTAAAAAGTCAAAGGGCAAAGGGAAGAAGGGAGAAAGCTCATCTTCCGAACCTTCTGAGGAGACGCGGCAATCTACTTCCGGCTCGTCCAAGTCCTCGTCGCAAGTAAAAGGCGACCAAGACTAGGGAAAGGCTCATGTTAAAAGAATGAGTCAACTGGAGCGACGCCTCGAGGCCCTTGCCAATCGCAAAGACCTCCAAGAAGTAGGAGTGGTCCGGCCATACCCGGCTGAATGGGACTTGGTTCCGTACCCGCCCAAGTTCAAAGCTCCAACTCTTCAAGCCTTTGATGGGAAGGGGTCACCCAACCAGCACATCTACTACTTCAAATCCCAAACTGGGAATGTAGTAGATAATGACGCCATCCTGGCACGCCTGTTCATCGGCACCCTGAAAGGATTGGCCTTTGAATGGTTTATGAAGCTCCCAGAAGGTTCTATCAAGAACTGGGGCGATTTGGAGAAGCTCTTTTTAACACGCTTCTTCGAGGATGATTCCGAAGTCACAATGCCAACCCTTTTGGCTACCAAACAGCGAAAAGGGGAGTCCGTCAAATCCTTCGTGGAAAGATTTCGGAACATGGCACTCAGGTGTCCAAGCGGTATGACCCAGGCTACCCTGGTGGAAACATGCCGCCACAATCTCCAAACCTCACTCCTTGCTCAAATAGGAGTTGCTGAAAGCCGCACCTGGAAGCAATTAGTCCAACAAGGTGAACAGGCTGAGGAGATTGTCGCCCGCGTCAGAGCGGAGGAAGGTAAGCCTAGGCCGAAAAGGTCGACAAGGCGTGCGCCGGACACATCCCTCCAAACAAAGCGGAAGGATAATTTGGCAACGGAGACCAAATCTCCCGCCAAACCTCAATCAGGCAAGGCGAGTGGCTCTTCAAGTCAGCCACGCGCCAACAAGCAATATTCCTTCAAGGAGGAACATGTCGATTCGCTCTTTAAACTACTCAACAAGAGTAACCGACTGAAGCTCCCTGAAGCTCGACGCCCGGAGGAGGTCGGCAAGACCGACAATCCCAACTATTGCATGTATCACAGGATGTTGGGACACCCCACCAAAAGCTGCTACGTCTTCAAGGACATCCTTCAGGCTCTGATTGACGCGGAGGTGTTAAAGCTCCGACCACAGCAGAAGAAGGTGACGGCTAATGTGACGACGGTTCTCCAGTTCGGGAGACAACCATCAACGCCTGCGGGGGTAACTCCTATTCCAAAAGGAGAGCTGAGAGTGGTCAACACAGACCCTCACCAGCAGCATGAGAAAGGCCTGGTACCCGTCCCTACGCCTCAAGGGGAAATTATGTGGGTCCACCCTGACCTTGTCAATGAGCAACAATGGACTACTGTGACCAACAGGAAATCCAAAGGCAAGGCAAAAGCCTCATCCTGCAATGTAGTGGGTGCCTCCTCCCGAGAAGCGGAGACTGATATCCCTTCACTGACCGACTCAGAGGAGGAAACGATAGTCTTAGCCGCAGAGCCCAACCAACCAATGGCGGGAACCCGTTCAGGTCAGGCGTACTTGAAACAGTACGACGAGACGGCAGTAGCCCCTCCACAACCAACTTCGGAGCCAGTCAGGCCCTCCACAAAGCCACCCGTGGAAAAGCAGAAGGCGACCCGATTTTCTCGAGCCCTTCAGAAGGGCATCGCGGAAGGATCTACGGCACCTTACCGCTTTGATGTCCTGGCCCAGTTGGCCAACATTCTGGCACGCATTACCTTGTATGAACTTCTTAGACTATCAAAGTCGACCAGGGAAGCTCTGCAAGAAGCTCTGGCAAATGCTGAGGTCTTTATGATGTAGAGGATTGCCTCCACACCTCCCAGAATGCCCCCTGCATCACCTTCACGACAGATGATATGCAGGTGAAAGGGAAGCATGATCGACCCCTGTACTTCACAGGGTATATTGGATCGTCCGAGGTGAACCGCATCCAGGTAGACCCAGGGTCCGCGTTGAGCATCATGCCCCGCCGGGTCATGCAACATCTCGGCATTCCTACCCATCGTTTGAGCCCCACCCAGACAACTATCTATGGGTTCAATGCCAACCAGACCCGTCCGATGGGGAAGATTAAGCTCAGGTGTCAGATTGGAAGTCTCAAGTCGGAAGTGACATGCTACATCATCGACGCCGACACTTCCTACAATCTATTGCTGGGACGACCGTGGATCCACCGCAACTCCATCGTTCCCTCCACTCTCCACCAAGTCATGAAGTACATTGACGGGAGTGGAAAGGTGCAGACGTTGATCGCCGAAAGGCATCCGTTCAAAGGGGTCGAGAATTATTTCACCGACTCTTTGCTGTACCAAGATCCGGTGGAGACGGATGAAGCCCCACAACCAGAGGAGCCAGACTCTGGTAATGAGGCTGACACTGAGCCTGAGAAGGAAGAGTGCCTGTGGGAATTAGAACCACTTGTAACGGGCACTAATAAGCTCGATGTCGATAATACCACCGATGATGTAGCCGGTTGGTATATTAATGAAGATTTAGATTTTGCGTATTTTTCTGTGTGTGCTTCTGATTCAATACCGTCAGATACCAGCACTGATATAGATGACGATCTCTGGTCGGCAATGGGTGCCTTGACATCATTGCATGTACCAGTGAAATCGTCCTTCGAGACATACCAAGACAATGGTAATGCGCAAGAATCTATATTTATGGTTCCAGCAAGACGGAAAGGCCAAAAACCAATTCTTTTTGGACGAATCTCGTCTGAACCAACGCCCCGCGACGAATCGGAAGGCGAGGAAGAATCCCCTCAGTTCGGTCATTACGAACCAAAAGCGCTCAAAATAATGAGATCCATGGGCTACGACCTGACCAACAAACCCGGGTTGAACTTCGGCAAAGGAAGGAGGACATTGCCTCAATCCTTTGTGCCAAAAGGGAAAGCCCCCGATTATTATCATCGGACACGCCGGGGGTTGGGCTATGTATCAACTCCGGTCCCATCAGCCTCCGATTCTCAAGAATCGTCGAGCAACGATTACTCTTCAGACACATCATCTTGGGAGTCAGATGTCAGTGTCGGCAACATCTTCAAGGAACTTTCAGTGAACATGGTTTCGGCAAGCCACCTGGAAGATGGAAATGAAGAAATGATCCAATCCGATACAGATCCTTGGATCAAACATTTAAATGCTCTTTGGGATACCCGCTTTGAACAGCACGAGCCACCCACAGAAGACAAGGTTGTTCAGATCAACCTAGGAGATGAGGTTAACCCTAAGCCCATCTTCATAAGTGACGGCCTGTCACCTTCAGAGAAGAAAGATCTAATATCTCTTGTACAAGAGTATATAGACGTCTTCGCCTGGAATTACGAGGACATGCCGGGACTTGATCCCCAAGTGGCTATGCACCGCCTCAACATCAATCCGGACGTGAAACCTGTCAAACAACAGCAGCGACGGTTCCGTCCAGAAATAATGGAGGCAATTCAATCAGAAGTCAGAAAACTTATTGATTCTGGCTTCATCAGGGAAGAACAACATCCCGACTGGGTAGCCAACATTGTCCCAGTTGCCAAGAAGAACGAGAAGATCCGGATCTACATCGACTTCCGTGATCTAAACGAGGCTTGTCCCAAAGACGAATTCCCATTGCCAATCACAGATGTCATGATTGACAATACTTGTAGATTCGAACGAATGTCCTTCATGGATGGATTCTCAGGATACAATCAAATCAAAATGTATCCTGATGACGAAAAGCATACTTCCTTCAGGACACCTCTAGGGGTATATTGCTACACCGCCATGCCCTTCGGACTGAAAAATGCAGGGGCAACATACCAAAGGGCCATGAACGCCATTTTCCATCAGCAAATACGCAAAACGGTGGAATGTTATGTTGATGACATCGCGGTAAAAAGCCGCACTAAAGGTGATCACATAGCAGACCTGAAGGTGGTCTTCGACATCATGCGGGCTCATCAATTGAAGATGAATCCTACAAAGTCCTTCCTGGGGGTGGCCAGTGGCAAATTCTTAGGATTTGTTGTAACATCCACCGGAATTCACTTGGACCCGAAAAAGGTTCACGCTATCCAGGAGATGCAACCCCCGAGAAATCTCAAAGAACTCAGAGGATTACAAGGACGATTGGCGTACATCCGCAGGTTCATCTCAAACCTTTCCGGAAGATGCCAACCTTTCGCTAAGCTGATGAAGAAGGGTGTCTCATTCACTTAGGATAACGCTTGCCAACAAGCGTTTGAGGAAATCAAGCAATACCTCACCCAACCACCAGTCCTTACAGCTCCAGTAGCCGGAAAGCCGTTTCTGGTGTACGTCCGAGCAATGGATCATTCTTTGGGAGCTCTACTAGCTCAGAATGACGATCAGGGACGTGAGCAAGCAATCTACTATCTGAGTAGAACAATGATCGGAGCCGAACACCGGTATAACCCGATCGAGAAGGAATGTTTGGCACTAGTGTTCGCTATCCAGAAAATGCGACACTATCTGGTAGGCCAAACTATAAACGTCATATCAAAAGTCAATCCCCTGAGATTACTTATGACTAAACCTTCATCGCTAAATGGCCGACTGGCAAAATGGGCCATATTGCTCTCCCAATATGAGATGCGCTTTTTACCACAAAAGGCCATTAAGGGACAAGCAGTCGCGGATTTCCTAGCTGAGCACCCAGATCCGAGGGCAGCCAAAGTCTACGAGGATCTCCCAGATGAAGTTGCTGAAGTCTGCCTGACTCAGACATCGTTCGAAAGTCAAGTCTGGCAACTTTTCTTCGACGGTGCATCAAGAACAAGCCCGAAGGGACACTTAGTAGCAGGGGTAGGGGTAGTACTCGTATCCCCACAAAATTATGTGATTCCCCGAGCTGTCTCATTAACTGAGCCTTGTTCCAACAATGTGGCGGAGTACAACGCTCTTTTGATTGGGATGCAATTCGCCGATGAGATTGGCATTAAAAATCTCGAGGCATACGGCGACTCCAAGCTCATCGTCAGCCAAGTTCGCGGGGAGTACGAAGTCAGACATGAAGACTTAGTACCCTATTACAACGCGACTATCCGCATGGCCGAGGGGTTTGCAAGCTTCTACATCGACTATGTACCGCGCAGACAAAATGCGCACGCGGATGCACTCGCATCCCTCGCAGCCTCCTTTGCTCTTCCAGCCGGAGCAATGGAGAAGATATTCGTCTACAGCCACGACCTGTATTGCCCGAGAAATGCTCTCGAGGGCTATCAGGAGTCAAAGGGAGATTGTCAAGGCAAAGAAGCACTGGAATTGTCAACCGGTCCAGAGCTTAAAGACTGGCGATTCTCCTACATTGATTTCGTCTTATACGATATTCTCCCTGAAGACACCAAAGAGGCAGCTGCCATTCGAAAGAAAGCCCCCAAATTCTATTATAATGCGATTACGCGAACATTGTATCGTCGATCGCATGACGGGATCTTACTCCGGTGCCTTTCACCAAAAGAAGCCCAAGAGGTATTGAGAGAAGCCCACGACGGTATGTGTGGAGCCCACCAACCTGGCCCAAAACTGGCACATCGACTCTAAAGATTGGGTTACTATTGGCCCAAGATGGTTGCCGACGCCGTCACCTATGCTAAAAGATGCCACGCTTGCCAAGTGCATGGCGATTTCATCCATCAAGCACCAGGGTATCTCCACTCTACAACCTCTACCTGGCCATTTGAAATGTGGGGGATGGATGTGGTTGGCCCTATCAGCCCACCATCATCAAAAGGACATCGGTTTATTTTGGCAATAACCGATTACTTCTCTAAATGGGCCGAAGCCATCCCTTTGAAGGAGGTAAAATCGTCTAACGTGATCAAGTTCGTGAAACATCACGTTATTTACCGTTTCGGTGTACCTCGGCGAATTGTCCATGACAATGGACCTCAGTTCATCAGCCAGGCTTTCCAAAGATTCTGCGCTAAGTTCAGAATCCAGAGTGTGTCCTCAACGGCATACTATCCTGCCGCTAATGGCCTCGCAGAAGCTTTCAACAAGACTATTGGCAAGCTTCTCAAGAAGTTCGTCTCGAAAAGTCAACGAGACTGGGACGACAAGTTGGGTGAATGCTTATGGGCTTACCGCACAACTGTGCGAACCACGACTAAAGCTACGCCATTCTCTTTGGTATACGGGTGTGAAGCCGTGCTCCCACTGGAAATCCAAATTCCATCTCTACGCGTCGCCTTGACGGCGGAGATGACAACCGAGGAGAAGCATCGACAGCGACTCCAAGAACTGGAGGCCTTAGATGATAAGCGTCTGCAGGCCCAGCAACAAATCGAGCTCTACCAAGCTCGAATTACCAGAGCCTTCAACAAGAAAGTTAAAGTGCGAACTTTCAAGAAAGGCGATCGTGTCTTAGCCATCAGAAGACCCATGGTAATGACGCACAAGACAAAAGAAAAATTCCAATCCAAATGGGAAGGACCATTTATAGTAGAGTCAGTCTACTCAAATGGGTCATATCGCCTCATAACCCCGAATGGCGATACACTCATGATGCCGATCAATGGCAGGTTCCTGAAGAAATACTATCCTTAAATGGTATTCTCCCGCTGATCAAGTTAAAAATACACCTCTATCAAAACAAGAAGAGCTTCTTCATTAACATCCGACGCCCCCGACGGCTAAGGATAGAAGAAAATGTTGGCTTCTAAATCCAACATAAGTCTTCGACAACTCATCATGCTGAGGGGAATAGCATGGCTAGCCCAACTCAAACGGTAGTTGGTAAAGGCACCTCAAACCCGTTGACAGCTGAGGATTTGCTAAAAATCCTAAGGGACACGTTCCCATTTGATCCGACGCCCCCGACGGCTAAGGATAGAGGAAAATGTTGGCTTTTAAGTCCAACATAAGTCTTTGACAACTCATCATGCTGAGGGGAATAGCATGGCTAGCCCAACTCAAACGGTAGTTGGTAAAGGCACCTCAAATCCGTTGATAGCTGAGGGTTTGCTAAAAATCCTAAAGTGGACTTGGCTCCACTCTTTCCTCTAAAATCCCCTACCAATTCTCATCCTTAGAATGGTAGGTCTACAAAATACAACCATTACTAAGTTAACACTATACCTCTGGTAATGAAAACTTTTCAATATTCCTTGTCGAGTACAAATTTTGCTTGTCAACTCTACACGGAGTATCAAATTTTCAAATTCGCCAAGTTAATACTACACCTCTGGCACTTCAAAATTTTCACTTGTCAATTCTCACCAATAGAATGACAGGTCCTCAAATTAATCTTATCATGGGTCAATCTTTGTCAAGTTAATATCACACCTCTGACAAATTACTGTTAAAGTTTAACACCACACCTCTAAACAGCAATCAAGTTTCTGCCAGGTTTAATATTACACCTCTGACAGTCACTTTTCTTCAGACTTCCACACCGAAGCTGAAATGGATGATGCTAAGTTAACACCACACCTCTAGCATCCAAGTCATTGCTAAGTTCAACAATACACCTATGGCCATGACTTTCCCTCGGACTTCCTTATGCAAGCCGAGATGACCAATGCTAAGTTCAACATTACACCTCTAGCGTTCCCCTCACTGTCAAGTTAAACATTACACCTATGACAGTGACACTTCTGAGTTAAGTTAATATCACACCTCTGACTCACATCCTTGTCAAGTTAACATTACACTTCTGGCAAGACCACTTCCAACCCGTTAAGTTAATATCACACCTCTGACGGTAACAAACTTTCCTAGATTCCCCATGAGTCTAGCCCCACTTGTTATTCCCTTCAACAGAATAACAAGTCTACCTAAAAAACATTGTTAGGTTAATACTACACCATCAACAGTGTTTCCATCAAATCCCCAGTTGAGCTCAATCAAGTTAATCCCAAACACTTGATAAAAGTTCACCCTCCCTGGGGGTACCAATTCTACTTGTCACTTTCTCTTATAAAGTGGCAGGTCCATCAAAAATTTCACCTCTGTCAAGTTAATATTACACCTCTGATAGTATTTTCATCATAATTTTGACAAAGTCAAAGTCTCTTTGCTTCTATGCGTCTAACTGAAGACAAAAAGTTCAAGACAATGAAAGAGGCAAAAAGAGAAGTGTCACTTTTATTTATTTCCAGGTACATGAAAGTGATACATAAAAAAAAAACGCTCTCTTATACAATAAGATTGAGTGTTACAGTCAAAACGCTCTCTTACAATAAGATGGAGTGTTACAATTAAGGAGTACAAAGAAGTCCCTCTCCCTCTCAGAGGTTGCACTTACTCCTTAAAGCCGCGTCTGATTCCAAGTGCACGATATTTTGTGGCTACAATAGAAGCTGGTTACACCACGATGCATGATGTAAACATCGAAAGAGCCCTAGCTGACTAAGCTAAGAGCAATGGTGTTCTTGAGGTCCGGTGGAAGCAGAAAGTCCGGCAACCCTTCGTTTATGAACATCTCTTCCCCCAGCAGACCATCCAGCAGACATGAGGAGTCCTTGATGTTACTTCTGGGGTGGGAGAGGAAGAGGATCCTACCTGCCGCTGTGTCCACCGTAACCTCCTCGCCGCCATACTTACCCTGACCATCTCTTGCCAGCAGGCATGATTGGTGCAGTGGATCTGAAGAGACCTTGGCGAGAGTCGATTCCTCATCAGGGACATAATATATTCCCTTGTGGATGACGAGGACCATAATATATTCCCTTGTGGACGAACATCGAACAAGTTCGCCGTCCGATATATTCTCTCACGGACTTAGCAAACATGAAGAAGGATGACCAAGCCTACCTGCAAAAAAGCAAACAGGGAATCAGACAATTCAGAGCTTAGTACACTTCGACAGAAGAAAAACTAAGTCACAGACGCGGCTATTGTCAAAGACTGCAGATGCGGGAATCACCTGCGCAACGAATTGTCAAAGACTGCGGACGCGGGAATGATCCACGCAGCAAACCAAATCCCCGCGGTGACTGCAGACGCACACACAGGATTCAAACGCAGTCTAAGATTTGCATCTGCGAGACATGATAAGACTCAGACGCCGAAAACTGCCATCTCTCTGTTGGAGGAACAGGAGTTGCAAGATTCGGGTCTGAAGCCTTCAACCCGAGTTAGAATTCATCAAGTCAGTGGCCTTAAAACGCGAGCTTCATGAGTAAAGCCGCGGCCAAGCACCAAAGACTTCTATACTCGCGTCCAAGGAAGTTTAAGTCGGCGGCGCAAATTCCAGAAGGAATGCACCAACCACAACTTCACAAGAAGGTCCAGATGATATCTCTTTAAGGGGCATACTGAAATTCAAACTTGATTGGATCTAAAATGTCATGGTAAGTGGGCATGGCATACCCGCAGAAGCCCCTGTTAAGAGTTGAACTATCTGCGTTGAGACGCGGATGTAAAAAGTGCTCAAAGAGACACTTCCAGCCATTGAAATCACTTGACAGTGATAATCCATTGAAGAGACCAAACAGAAGCATGAAAGCTCTGGGTCATCTTCATCCAGAGAGGCACCTTCATCCATGGAGGCAAACCCCTGATAGGGTCCTTGAAAGGAGAAGGCAGAGTCCCTCAGAGTACTCGTTCTCAAACAGAGCACGGTCTAAGCAGCCGCTGTTAAAGAAAGGGGGTGAGTCCTATTTATAGGCAACTCCTGATAACGGTCATTAATGGTTCATTAATTAAAACCACCGGCCTTAATGACCGCACGACCGCCAAAACCCAACGGGACGCTGACGCGTGGAACATCGCTTCGGGAAGCATCGCAGGCGCTGATCTCAAACCGTCAGCGCCGGTTTTGCATTAAAGGGCATTAACGCCCAAGCCCAATGGAAAACCGACGCGTGGACAACTGCTTCGGGAAACGACGGATGACCCAGTTTCCCAATCGTCAGCGAAGACTTGACGGTCAAAGATCTCTGAAAATCTTTAAGTCAGGCTGCATCCGGCTGCATTGAACGCAGATGGGAAAGCCGCGTCCAAGAATCTGCGTCACCTTTCTCCAATTGGAAGGCGTTCACCTGCGTTTTAAAGGAGCGTCCACGTGACTCAAAGTCGCGTCCCTTCAGCAAACGGGGCCCTTTCTAAGGGAAAACACTTAGTCCATTCTGAGATTAGTGAAAAATACGCAAGGCTGCGTCCCTCGCATCCGCTCAAGTCGCGTCTTCATTGACAGGACAAATTCGCGTTACTCAAAGCCGCGTTTGTCCCCACGGATCAATGCCGCGTCTCAAAGGACTTAGTTCTATCTGAGTTCTTATGAACTGATGACCGCGTCTCCCTATGGATTGACGCTGCGTCTCAGTGAAGTCTGAGTTCCTATGGAATGATGACCGCGTCTCACCTTGTGATTGACGCTGCGTCTCATCAAAAGGACTTAGTCCTATCTAAGCTCCTATGGACGGATGACCGCGTCTTACTCTATGGATCAATGCCGCGTCTCATCAAGCTCGACGCCGCGTCTCATTGAAAGAACTTAGTCTTACCTAAGTTCAGTATTCACAGCCAGTGATCAAGAAGTTGAATTCATCCACAGCTAAACAAAGAAGATGGGACAAAAGCTTCAAAAAAACTTTTATTATATTGAAAATAGTAAAAGTGGATACAAACACTCTAGTAGAGTGTCCTCTTCTTTACAAAAAAAAAGGGGAAGAAGGGCAAAAGGCTAAAAGTCTTGATCCGGCAAAGTACGGATGCGCTCCCATAGACGATGCATCTCGTGCTGACGTGCCTTCTCAGCCTCCATCATGGCTTGGACCCGCAGCTCCTCTTCAGATAAAAAGGGTTTTGCAGCCAGCTGTACTCGCAGAGATTCCAACCTGGAGGAATGAAGGGTCTGGCTTTCTTCAGCTCGTGCCTTCGCAGCTTGTTGCTCCTCCAGCCTCTTCCGGACGGTGGCAAGCGTCTTCTCATTATCCGCGATCATGGCTTCCGCCTTAGCGATGGCAGACCGAGCATTGGTAATGGCGAGCTCTGCGTTTTGCCGGATGAACTCGGATTCCATTGAATCGTCAGCCAATTTCTGACATTCAGCTTGGGAACGCTCGAGATTGCGGACCTCTTTAGCAACTTGTGCTTCCACCTCCTGTCGCTCTTGTTCCTGGGTGGCTAGGAGCCTAGTCAAAATGACCTGGGCTTCTTGAGAAGAACTAGCATTGTCCAAAGACTTCAGCTCTTTCAGGTCACTTCCCAATCGCTCCACCAACAGCATACACGACTTGGCAAGCGAGGAGCCTCCGGTTAATTCGATGTTACCGGCCATGTTTCCAAGAAACGTCCGGGCAAAGTCAAAAGAGCTACGCCCAGACAGGATAAAATCGATGCACGATCGCATCGCGTCAAGGAATTGCTGCACCGTTTTGCGTGTCAGGAAATTCATGGTGTCATCACCCAAGGTACTCCCCGACCCCCTTTCTATCATGAAGAAAGGGGTGCAAGCCGGCCCTTTTTGCGCGAGAGTCGTGCTGACCAGCGATACGGCAAGAGCGAGACTGGCCACTGGCGCTTCCGGAAGTGTTGTCTCTGCAGGAGCCTCCACAGCTAATGATGGAGTAGTAAGAGCAACCTCTGGGAGGTCCAGAGATGTCGAATCCTTGGGCGAATCCTGCGGAGTGGAAGTCTCCCTGGCTTCACCCTGCAGAGTAGGTTCTTCCCCAGCCTTAGGGGTTGCCTCCTCTTCCGGCAAAATCGAAGGCTCCCCAATTTCAGTAGTTGCCCTCTCTGGAGTTATCTCGGCAACTGAAGCCTCGACTCTTTCGGACTGGGTCAGCTCTTTTACCGTCTCCTCGATATGCGAGGAGATCACAGCTTCAATGTCCCCGGCCAACCCTGCAGCATAAAAGAAGAATGTTAAAACATCCTCTTCAAAATGAAAAGGGAAATTAGGTCAAAAGGTGAAAAGAGTACCTTCAGTGGAAGTAATCACCAGCTGTGATACCGTTGATGGCTCACCCCCGTATATTTCTTCCTCTGAGATGTGGGAGAACTTACTCGGATCAGGAAGAGCGGGTTCATCGCCGTAGTCGACCTCGTCTTCAAAATCGCTTTCCCCTGAGAGTGAGGAAGACGATAGCGCCCCGCGCGAGACTTCTGCAGCTGGAGCCTTGCCACCAATTACCCCAGTGGTAGGACTAGGGTCAACTGCCCGAGGACTGGAAATGAAGACACAAGGTGACCTAGGTTGCTGTGCCTCATCTCTCCCTTCATGAGCAAGTAAAAATCCGGGTTGAATTGAAATCCCCGGAATATCGACATCTCCTCCACTCATGATGTCGACCTCTAGCTGCTCATCCTCGTCAGCGGTGGTGGCTCTATCAACGAGCTCCCCTTCCTCCGTAGACCTACGGTCTCTGCTGCTCGACCTAGGGGCACGGACTAAAGGAACATCCTCTTCAGGTATATCTTCTTCCCTCGGTACCTCAACGACAGCAGGGATGTCTTCGGATCGGGAGACTTCGGTTGTCAAGTCTCTCCGAATCTTCTTGGGAGCAGGTTCAGCAGTTGAAGCAGAGCGCTGACGACGCTTGCTTACTACCTGTCGAGTCTTTATCGCTCGTGGCTCCGCCCTTGCTGCTTGTGGCTCCTCCCTTGTTGGTCGCGGCTCCGCCCTTATTGCTTGTGGCTCCCTTCCCGATCTTCTCCCGACCTCCTTCTGGGCCTTCAGGTACTGGTCGGTGAGTTTCGAGTGTTTACCAGACTCTGACCTTGCCTCGAGGTTTGCATTGATGCTCTCAATACATGAAGACGCTGGAATAAAGTCTGATGTCTGGATGGCTTGGAAATACCAAGTACAGAAGCTGAAGCTCATACGGTACTTGGACCCCTCGATAGGTAGACGGAAAGTTGCTCCCGTCCCTCCGGCCACACTGTAGTACCAAGCCCGAGCACCTTCGAACAAGTTCCCTTCGAAGGCAAGTCGAGCATTGGGATTCCCGACGTACAGTTGATCGTAGCCGAATTGTCGAGCGAAACGAATCGGCATGTACGGCTCAATAGTACATGAAGTCCCTTGCCGGAAAAGCACATATCCGGGCCGAATATTGATCAACCACCAGAAGACTCCCGCGGACAACCTTGTGAAGCCATCTGGACCCGCGGAATCAGTAAATAGATCCCCGAAAGATGCACCAGAGATCTCGGGGAAGCAGCGATGGAGCTGGTAATTCGCAGGATCTGAAAGTCGCTTTCGGATGTAATATATATAAAGATCACGCCAGCTCGAATCCTCCAACCGCTGTACAAAAGGGACAGAACTCTCCCTCCAACGCACTGCCGTCATCAGAGAAGGGCAGTGCATCACGTACCAAGTCATGAGGTACGTATAAGGCAGCTCGATCCGAGGGTTGGGGCGCTTCACCGTCGGATTCCCCTTTGAGTCAACATACGGCTTGCCGTGGGAGTCGACAGTTTTCGGCGCCTCGCAGAAACTCTTGGTTAGCGCCCGCAACCCGCTTTGAATGCCAGCCGCCACGGCCGGGAGAAGGGCTATAGGGTTGCCATGAGCCAGGAGCACCGCCGGGTACACCACGTCAGCAACAATAGATTCATGTGGCAGCGTGGGCACCACACAACGCTTCAGCCACAGCATCAAGAAGCCTGCCAACAGTGCCCTATCGGAGATAAGGGTCCGGGCTTGATGGTGGAAGCTTTCAAAAACTAGGTCAGGATCGAAACCGTCCTCGTTCGAAACTGTGGTGTAGAAGCCTTCAGGAGCCTGGGTGATCCTGTCTTCAATCTCCTCGTCAGAACTGGGAGCCAGTCGGGTTATCGGATTGTCTTTATGATTGACACCGTTGAATAAGTAACTGGCCCAAGACAGTTGCTTGACTCCCTGCGCCCTCCAGGAGGTTAGCTGACCACAAATGTGGAAGTGACACATCACTTCCCAGTAAGTCTCGTACACCCGAGGAAACTCTTTCTTCAGGAGGTGGAGCTCCTCAGTGGTCGGGACATATTCCTCATAGGGAATGTCCCCTGTTGCCAGCCCCGAGACCTCATGTAGCTCGTGCAGTGCAAGGCCCATCTCTCCGACCGGGGTAAAGAATGTCCCCGTCAGAGGATTGTAGCGCTCCAGGACCCCGAAAAAGTTATGAAAGCCTGGTGGGACACCCCACTGTACGGCCCTGACCGCCGGGTACAGTCCCACACGCTTTAGCAGATCCCCAAGATCGGTGAGGACGAAACCCACCATCCTGCCCCACCAGTAGTTCTCCGTGGAATGGACCCACCCGGGCGGACGGAAACCGACCGGATAATCACCCTCCGCTTCCATGAACGAGTTGAGGAAGGTAGTGCCAAGTTGTGGTATCTCTCCAACCGGAACCTCAGACTTGCGCGACCCAGGGAAAAGGCCGAGAACCGACCTGTCATGGCTATCATGACGGTGTACTTTATGGGAACCCAAATCACCGAGAGTAATCTCAGGGACGTATCGAGAAAGGTCCCATTCCATCTTCCGAGGGACGGACATGTGCTGTAAGTAGGACAGCGGGAACATCCTCTCCATGTCCGAAAGAAAGAATCTTCCACCCTTTATCTGACGGAGCCATTTATAAGTTCCGTCATACACACGATAGCCGCCGTCGTCGATACGATCTCCGAAGAAGAAGGCAGGCTTCTCCAGCTTGACGTGATCATCCGTTGTGAATGCTGCATCGGTCATAAGTACCCGAAGAGTTCTCATGTCAACATTAGAGAGCTTCTCCCTGTGATCCTGCGACTGGTCAGCAGTCACAGGGACAGTCCTTCGTAGCACAAAGGTCAAGTCCCGGTCAGCACCACCTACACGTCCAAAGTGGCGCGTCTTGGCGAGTGAGGCAGAAGGATGGGGCACTGCAAAAGAAAAGGACACTTAGTTAGATACTTAAATGCTAAGTGTTCATAACCCATACGCAGAAGAGGTACTGGACGCAGAAATTATCAAATCAGCGTCCAGACCTGCGAAATCGCGTTCAAACGCAGAAGAGATACTGGACGCAGGAATTATCAAATCCGCGTCCAGACCTGCGAAACCGCGTTCAAACGCAGAAGAGATACTGGACGCAGGAATTATCAAATCCGCGTCCAGACCTGCGAAACCGCGTCCAAACGCAGAAGAGATACTGGACGCAGGAATTATCAAACCCGCGTCCAGACTTGCAGGATCCGCGTCTCCACCACCAGAAGGTCATGGAATGTCCTTGATGTCACTTCTGAGGTGCGAAAAGAAGGGAGTTGTCCACCTTAACCCTTCCATCACCACAACCGCCAGAAGTTAAGGAGGATAACTCCCTTCCTTTCACACCCCCAGATTTCTAATTGCTTGGACGCAAGTGCCAGATTCATCAAAATCGGCAGCTGATGGAACAGAACGCAAGGATCAAATCCGCGTTCTGCAAACCAAGTCCGCGTCTGAACCCTTCACAATTAGAAATATTCTAAGTGAAGAATCCGAAACGCAGGACCCAATGGCGCGAGGGTCCAAACCCGCGCCTCGGTTATCAACTCAAAGACTGCGTCTGAGACCGCGCCTGAGAATCAAACACGAGTTATATTTTGTGTTAAGGATTTTTAGGGTTCTATGAGCTCCTGTTAATGGCGAAATTCATGCCCAAAAGACATTATACCTGGGAAAGCGACATCCTGCACAGAGGAAGCGCCCCTCTGGACCTCGGCGGCAGTCGCCCGTGAAGAAGAGGCGGTTGGCTTGGTCTTGGGTGCCATTTTTTAATTCCAGAAAAAGGAGATGAACAGTTCAAAAATCCAGTAATGGAGATGAACAGTTCAACAGAGGAAGAAGAGAACTCTCTTGAGCAAGTGCGTTCAGAGAAGAAAAGAGGTCTCTCTGACTGTTGCCTTTTATAGGCACAAGGATTCGCAAAGATACGCGGTGTGTGACCCGATAAAAGCTACAGCAAATCATCGCATGACGCGTGGAGCAAATCTTCGCGAAGATCATGCGTCATGACTCCCAGCGAGTCGTCATTTGACACGTGGCGCGGTTCAGTTAATGAACCGAGAAATCCGCGCGCCAAAAGGTGAAATCCTGCCGGTTCCCCAGGCCAGCTGGTGGCGTAATCATCACACGGCACAGATTCGCACCCAAGGAACACACCCCTTCGATGGACATGCCCCGTCAGCATCTCCATAAATGCATTCGGAAGGTCGCGTCTCTCTACAAAGTCCGCGTCCGACCCAGCGGGCCCAACATCGCGTCTGCCTCATAGAAGATCAGGCGCGTTTCCATTGCCAAAGGACGCACCCTACAGAAATCGCGTCTTTAAAGCAGTACCATCTCGGCTTTTTGAAAAGAACCTGCGTTCGGCCTCCTGCTTCTGCAAAATCAGTTCAACAGTACACTGACGCAAGCAGACGACCAACCACTCCTGGCTTAAAGCACACCCGTGACAGACTAAAAGCAATCAGGGAGGTTTAGACTGTGCATCTAGACACTCAACATGATCAACTCTGGTGGCTTCAAAGAGTTCAAACAGTACACTCACGAAGACCAACTTCAGATAAGATCGAACCCGGACCATCAACAGTCCAGCCATGAAGGTGAATTCAGCTAAAGTCCAAAGTATTTCAAAATCCGTCCCAGTTAACTGCGGAATATCGAAAACTTTGGAGGGGGTTCTGTAGGCTGTCCAAAAGTTACTGAGGACAAGCTATTGAAAAGCAAAGTTTCAAGCTCTAGACGCGAGGGACTATCACCCGCGTCTCAGCATCAAGGCGCGTTGGCTCGACACCCGCGTCTCAGCATCAAGGCGCGTCGGCCTGACACCCGCGTCTCAGCATCAAGGCGCGTCGGCCTGACACCCGCGTCTCAGCATCAAGGCGCGACACCCGCGTCTCAGTTATAACCGCCTTAGTTAAGGGACCAATCACTGCCCACACGTAAGGGAAATCAGCCCCCATCGTGGCGTGTCTTTAGCAGGCACGTGGGTTAGTTACCGCCCATGTAGCGGGGAAGTTGGCCCTCATTGTGGAGCGTTTGTAGGGGGCACGTTCACCCCCTAGGACCTCTATAAATAGCCTCATTTACTATGAGGTCGGGGCGACAGAGCAATCGGCAATCGGCAATCGGGCAATAGAGAGATCGGCAATCGAGAAATCGGCAATCGGCAATCAGAAGGAGAGAAGAAGCAGATCAACTCTTCAGCAAGTTCTCTGCGTATGAGCTAGCTTTCGCCTACCTTCTCTTTTAGAGTTTTGGTAGACAGAGCTGTGTCACTCTTTCTACCGGCCGAAGAGGAGATCCCTGAAGGACGGTCATCTGGTTAACGGAGAACAAGATTCACTCTCCACCGCCACACGAAGAACCCAGCCTTAAACAAAGGGGGAATTCAAGATTCAATATTCTCCCTCCCTTGTAACTGAAAGGAACAGTTCTTGTTGTAATCCTTTTCATTTGATTCAAGGAAAACTTTTACGGCAATTCACTGTCTCCCTCTTTCCCGGGTCATACACACGACTCTCGCATTTGATGGAGAATACAGTGTTGCATCGCGACCTTTGCGTTCAATAAGGGAACGCAACCCTCATGTTTAATGAGGGAACACTCCTCACGTTTTATGTGAGGAGGGTGAGGTTCTTGTTTGAGGCACTTTTTGACATCTTATAGAACCCCCTCCAAAGTTTTCAAAATTTTGCGGTTGGCTGGGACAGATTTCGGAATACTTTGGATCTCCAGTTGATTTGGACCTTCTTGGTTGACAAACAATCTTTTGAAGTGTCATGAGCTTGATCTTCTCGGGATTCTGGTCTTCGTAAGTGTATTGTTGAACCATTTTGATTTGTTTGTCGGTATACTATTTGAACAGTTGAGTTGTCAACTTCTTTTGCTAGTGTACTGTCAAACTCGTTTGAGAAGACACAGACCTTATTTGGGTCTCGCATTTGAAATGCAACAATCACATTGGAAGCTTCAAAACATGATCCTCGTTTTGAGAAGATGCGGACTTCCAAACATCGTGTGTCAAGCTCAGAGTGAGCTTAGAGATTCATGCCGCATATCTCGACCATTCAATGGTATATAAAAGACTCTTGGCCTTCTCAGAAATCAAAATTTTTGACTCATCTTCAACCCTGAGGTTCACGTTTTAAAGCTTTCAGCTTTCTCAACAACTCTCAATGTTTTCATCTTCTTCAAAGATCAGAACTGCCGCAATGGCTTCCAAAGGGAAAAATTCCTCTTCTTCAAGATCTAACCCGACTGCAATGAGTTCTAGAACGGTCATTTCCAACACCAGCACTGGTGGTACTCTCCACATGAAGCACCCCTTTTTGGTGTGTTTACCGGGGGCTCAATTCTTGACTTTTCAACCTCTTTGAAGTTTCAATCATTCATGCGAGTCTCACAAGACTCATGTTTGAGATTGTGAATGTGGATCTTGTGTTTGAAACTTTGAACGTGAATTTCGTGTTTCAGGCTTTGAATGCGGATTTTGCGTTGGAGGCTTTGAACACGGATTTTGCGTTTGAGGCTTGAACACGAATCTTACATTTTTAGGCTTTGATGCGAGTCTCCCATTTGAATCATTAAACGAGAGTCTCCGTTTTGAGTCTTTGAATGCGAGTCTCATGTTTAAGTCTTTGAACGCGAGTCTCATGTTTTGAGACTCGCGTTTGAGCTCTAAAACTTAATATTGTTTTTCAAGACTTTTCGAGTTTTTTTTTAACTCTTTATGCTTTTTCTTTGCAGTAAGATATTCAAAGGACCCATTGTCGAAGCACCATCATTTTTATCACGAAAGTGGGCCTAACAAAAATGTTCGCTTTCTGTCCTCGTCAGACTGCACCTGTGTTCGCCGGTAAGGACAAAGAGTGGAATGCCCGACTAACGAGATGCAACTCTTTAACCCTTAGGGTGATCATCTCGGATGGAAATCTCGAGTACGAGGATATGAAGTTCATTAGGAAGCTGATATTTTTCTCCGGGGATTCTACTGATGGTAGGAACGATGATCTGTTTGACAGCAACCACAAGTGGCTTCGTCAAATTGGCAACCGACGTTTCTTTTTACCCAACATGGAACACATTCTCCTATCTTATTTGCAATCGATGTCGATTCGACGACAGATGGATTGGGACTGACCAGGATACAGCAAGGCGTAGCAATCAAAAAGATCACAAACCATGACGCATTTCCTACTGGCAATAGCAGAGACATCATCGGGCTATTGCCAGGTCAAGTAAGACATGAATATCCCAGGGGTGATACCCCCAAACAGGTGAACTCCTTCATCAACCAATTCATGAAAGTGAAGGACAATTTTCCTTCTGAACTCCGGGTGATAGGGTGGGTACACTCGACGCAGAAAAAATGGTAGCTGAGGATGGTGAACTATGTCACCGAACAACGGAGGGAGCCACTACTGCAATTAGTTCTGTACTCAGCAATCAAGTCATTCAATATGGTGTCCCTAAGTGTCATTACCATTTTTCGCCATGCTGGAGTTGTATAACCCTGACACATGTACATTTTTCAACCCAAGCGGAGAGTTAGGTTTGCTCTCCATAAAATGTATGAAAGTGTCTGGGTTGCCAATCGGAGAGATGCCTTACAAAGAGTACATTCCTGGTACAAAGGAACTTCATGTTCTGAAGAAATAAGCCTCGCAAGTTTATGAAACTTATTGGGAGTTACTGTGTCACTTCCACATATGTGCCCCGATCACTGGATTGAGGGCTGGGGGGTGTCAAGCAGATGTCATGGGCTTGAGCAAATTACTTGTTTCAAGACTTAGAAAACAAGATGGGCCCTATTTCTCGCTTAGCTGTCAGTACCGACGAGGAAATCAATGAAAGAATCTTCGCGACGGTAAGCTTATATACCATCGAGTCTAAAGAGGATAGTTTCAAACCTGACATAGTCTTCAAAAGATTTCATCATCAGTATAAGATCCCAATCTCAGGCATGGCTTTACGGGCTGATTTTCTGATGATATGGCTGAAGAGATGTGTTGTGCCTATGCTCCCTCATGAGGACCTTGCAACAAATGTTGTATATTCGGCTATCTTACTGGCTCATGACCGACCTCTTGGCTTGCTTCTGACAATGACGAGCTACCTTCAAAGTGAGTTGCGTGCATTGACACTGAGTTTTTGCTGCATGGAGGTTATGGAAGATGATGAGGGTAATGCTATCCTCAATAGAAATAGTGAACCGAAGAGGAAAACCCCTAATCTTCGTGTTGAGATGTCGTATACATACCTGGAGGCTTGAAACGCCATACATTGTCCAACACTTCTCTCAGTAGTGTAGGAGTTAATTAAGGATTTTGTTCCCTTCACTCAGAGGCTTGAACATTCAAAATGGCAATGTGATTACATGGCTGCTATTTAAAGAATCATACAAAGCAACATGAACTACCATCTTTTTTAGGTGTCTTCTGGATTTTTCAGGGGCAGCTTATGACGAGCAATTCATTTATCTTCTGGCCTCATATGGGTTTACATCGCTTTCCGCTGGTGTTTTCTATTGGATGATGAACATCTGGCCATGGTATCTCATCTTTCGTCGAGAAAATGTCTAATCTATTGAGCCCTATATGCCAAGCAGATTCGTCCGTTTATTTACTTATGACCAATTATACGTCGAGAACCCTAATACTGGCTTGCATTTTAGTGGAAGCTTGGTATTACTTCATGGCGGAATGTATTGGCGCGACTTTCAGCCTTCCGTAGAAAACTCCCAATTCTTATGCCACTCTTGGCTTTTGTACATGGTATGCTATAGCGGCTTCAGTGCCTAGATACAGCATAAATAGCATGTGTATTAAAAAAAATCAAAGCCATGTATAGCACCAAAAAAAACTCAAAGAAAACTCGTTTGAGGGGGTATGAATGAGTTTCTTGAAGCCAAAAAATGAAGCCTCCCAAATAAAGGCCACCGATATACCCGAGCCTGATGAAGAAACGGCTCTTTTAAGACACCCACACGACTTTGTCGCAAAGCATCCTCGATTTCAATCTTCTGAGGCTGGATCGAGCATGAGCAAGAAGAAGGGGCACCAGAAGTTATTTTATCAAATCTAATATGTATATTAGATTTGATCTATATACATATATACTTCATCTATTTAGAAAAACTTATTTTGATAGTCTACTCATAAGTTTGGAGCTTTGTATTTTAACAAAACCTATTTTTGGATTTAACATCAAAAACATAGATATAATACCTTTCATGTATATTGGATTCTATCCATATACAAAATGCTTCAAAGATGTTTGAATATCATGTTTTTGTATTTACATGTGTTTTAAAAAAATCGGATTTCCATTTCAAAAATCCAAGTTTTGGAAAATACAGTTTTTAGTTTAAGACAAATTTTCCAAGTCACAAAAATGGTTCAAAATGTTTGTAACATGATTTAATTTTTACTCAAACATGTTTGTATTTCAAAGATATAACATGAACTGATTTTTGTGGAATTTATGTGTTTTTATGGGATTTTATAAAAGATAAAAACCTAAGATTTTTAATCCCAAATCTGGCTGGCTGGCAGGCTGCCGGTCGACCGGGCCGGTCGACCGTAGCAGTGAGTGATCGACTGGGCCGGTCGACTGACGTGCACAGAACGTGTACGCAGCCTAGCTGGGGAGGCCGGTCGACCAGATCGGTTAACCGCCAGAGAGCTCTGCTCTATGGAAATGCCTACGGTCGACCGGGCGGTCGACCGAACAGAGAGCTCTGCTCTCTGTATCCAGCTCGGTCGACCGGGCGGTCGACCGGCCAGAGAGCCGTTGCTCTCTGGTTCTGGGCACGGTCGACCGAGCGGTCGACCGCTGGGCTCAACGGTCAATTTTTGACCGTTGGCCGGTCGATCGGAAGGGCAAACTGGCCCTTTTCAGCTGCCAACGGGTAGATTTTCAAATGGGCTATTTATACCCCATTTCAGGTGGATTTTCAAAAAGAATTTTTAAGAGCAAAATTTTCATCTTCTCAAGTGTTTTAATACAAGTTTTCAAAAGAGTTTTTAAGCTAAAAGATTTATCTTTTATTTGTTTTAAAGGGTTGGAAAAATCAAGAAAAGCAGAAGTCTTTGGGATTAGCTTTGATCTTCACTTTATATTCATTTTAGAAGTTTTTTCAAGAGTTTTTCTTTGTGATTTTGATTTTCAAACTCTTTATTTCTCACACTTGAGCTTATCATTCTATCCTATCTATAGGATCTTTGTTTTGGTGAGAAAACTGGTTTGTGGTTATTAGACCACCAAGTTGTAAACCTTCCATCTTTGTGATATCCCTCTAGCGAGAGGTGATTGAGTTTTTATCCCTCAAGTGTGAGGTGATAGTGGAAGTAGTATTTGGCTCCCTCTAGTGAGAGGTGGAGATTGTGTTGGAATCCCTCGAGTGTGAGGTGATTGTTATTTGAGTGGCTTTGTGCCTATCCCTCTAAGTGTAGAGGTGATTTGTTTGTGCTTTGCCTCTAGTGAGAGATTGTATTGGTTGAGAGAGGAGTTGTGTACTCCCAGTTGTATTGGCCCCAAATCCTCAGTGGAGATTCCCTGTGTGGGAAGTCTTATGTGGACGAGTTAGTGGAAATCCTTCTGTGTGAAGGCGGGGACGTAGAGCTGTGTGCTCGAACCTCGAAACATATCTTGGTGCTTGCGTTTGATCCACTTTCTCTAACTCTCTCTCTCTCTTACATTGTGCATTGATTCATATTGTCATATCATATGCATGCTTGGTTTGTTTGTGTGCCTCACTTGTGTTTAACCAAGAGAGCATCATATAGCACCTCAACTCTTTTTTAGAGGAATTTAGAGGAGTTAGTCTAGAGCCCTTCACCGTGAATTCGGCTACACTCTTTGGTTACACTAAGTGTGTTGCAATTAGTTTTTAATTTCTACATTATTATTCATAGATTAGCCGTACACCTATTCACCCCCCTCTAGGTGTATTTTCAAGGGGTTCTCCTCTTCTAATCTACTGCCTTCTGAAAGACATTAGAGTAAATATTCTTAAACTCATCATCGACTACATGACGTCCGATCATCTTCTGGTCCCAAACCAGCACTTGCTCTTTGGGATGCTTATCACACGTCTATTAAAGCAAATCAGATTCGATCTTTCCACTGAACGGTCCATCGAACCGTCGTTGACATCAATAGCACTCTTCTCAAGAGGATGCGTGTTAGAGAGCGTGTTCCTGCTCCTCAGCACCAACTGATTTGTCACATACATTGCATTTATATAGTCACTTTACCACACTTGTTAGCTAATAAATTCTTTTAATAAGTTGTTTTTTTTCTTTACTAAATGTAGGCCCAAGTGCTTAAAGGAAGAAATGAGGAACAAGCCCAAAAGCCCACTTTATTCTGAATTAATTCAGAATAAATTCGAAGTGAAGAAATCTGGGCTATATCTTGGCATATCAAGGGGTTGAGAAAAATCCTCCTTGAATCGAGGAATCGAAGCCAGAAATCAAAAGCTGATTCAGTCAGCGGTTGAAGCAGCAACAAGAAAACCAGCAAGAGATGCGAGCTAAACAGGAAACCAGGAAGCTGCCCCCTCTTGGTGTGGCCACTTGGCCGCACCAGGGCTGCGAAAACGCGGCCCAAGCCGCGTTTCCGCGGCCAACTGATTTTTGTTGGGGGAGCGTTTGCTCCCCCAACGTTCCCGGGATCTTATCTTCTAGGTTTTTGGCTATAAATACCTCTTTCAGCAAGGAAAAAGGCAGCGAAGACTAGGATTAAATTTTGCTTTTATTTTCTTAGGATCTAGGTTCTTTGTTAGCTAGAACTCAAGTTGTAATTTCATTGTTTACTTTGTAGTTCAGTCTAAAAACTTGTGAGAGAGAGGACAGAGAGCTTGTAATCGAAGATTGAAGTGACAGCAATACAAGAAGCAAGCCTCCTTTTCTTCCACTCGTGTTTCGGTATGTTGTGCATATTTATGTTTGCTTTGTTGTTTTCCATGGATAACTAAAAGGTTTTCTAGGCTAGCTATCGACTCTCTTTTGTTTTCTTCTCTTCTGTTTTTAAAAGAAAAAGTCCCGATGACTCATATGCATGCCTCCCTTAAAAGCCTTTCTTTTTGAAAGTGTTCTTGAAGGCACATGAGGATGGGTATGGATAGTTGAATTCATCATTCTTTCTTGAACTTCTTGTGAATCGTTTTTAATTCATTCTTGCTTCTTCGCGCTTTATATTTTAATATCCGATTCCAACTCTTTCTTGAAGAAAAAGGACTCAAACCTTCTGCATCTTATGTGCTTTACTTAAAGCTTTCTAAAAAAAAAAAAGCAACTTTAAGTTTTGTAAATGATAACTTGAGGGACTTAATACTTTAAGAGAAGAATGAACAATTGAGTAGGAAGATAGTAAGCCCAGATTTGATTTCTTATTATAAAACAACATCACAACTTTTAAAGCTTTTTAAAATCACCTCCTCCAAATCCTTTTCTGAAAGTTAAAATTTCTCTTTTTCATCTCTTTTCCTTACATTCTCTTTTTCCTAAAAAACGAACACAAATTCCTTGTTTTTAAAATGACTCATCGAAAAGCTTCCATCGCATCCCTCCTTGTAGACACGACCCGTTAGCTACAAGCTACACGGTACATTCTTAAACTCATTGGTTGTTTCTTTATTTTAGCAAGATTAATTTTTGGCGCCGTTGCCGGGGAGGGAACGGTGTAGTTGTTTTAACAACTTTTGTGTGTTTGTTTCAGGGACTCGAAGATCAAGATCTAGCATTCAAGCTTTGCCAAGAAGACTTAAAAATTCTGTGCCCCTACTCTCGAAAGTAGGAAACAGAATTTCAAGAAATTGCTTTGCAAATCTGAAATTTTTTTGGGACTACTAAAAACTTTGTTTTGCAGGACATATTGCTCGCAAAAATTTCAGTTTTTTATGTCATATTTGTGCTAGTTTTGTTATCACCATTCCTGTTTTAATTCAACAGTAATTTGAGTGATTGTGAATTGCTTAAAAAACGTTTAGACTTGCATTCTAGGCATTTATCTAATTACGTTTACTTTACAATTACTGTTGAAGAGAGCTGGAGACAAGGTATATATGTATAGCATATAGTTTAGGAAATATTCTTGGGTGATTTTGCTTTTGAATGCTACTTTCCTATATCTTGCACACTTGCACGAATCAATTTTAAGGGCAAAACCCAAATCAAGATAAGGTGGGGAAGTCATTACCCTTCCTTAGCCTACAAACCATCTCCAAGCACGCACAACCTAAGCCTAATTAAAATTTGATAGACGTTGGCCTTAGGGACATCTCGAACTCACTAGGAGATTATCCTAAAGAGGGAAGGTGTTGAAAATTGACCCCTGTCAAATCAGTGTCAAGGAAGGGGATTGAGGGCCGAAAGCCCGAAGATTGGTGGTTATTTAATTAAGGAACGTCTTTTGACAGAAAACCTCCCACCAATCTTGCCCTGACCTGGCTGATTAGCTTGTAGTCAAGGTCTACATTCTACCTCTTGTGGACAATCAACCAGTTAGGAGTTGTCTAGGTCGAGGTTACCTTAGACTAGGCTTGGTTGATTTCTATTGTTGACTGTTGTTTGAACTTGTTGTGACTGTGATTGTGTTTGTGTATGCAAGTATGGTCAAGAGACCCCAATTCATCTAGGTTGACTAGAAACACATCACCACCCAAGTTTGAACCAAGACCAGATCCGGTAATGGCTCAATCCACATCACTGCAGGATAGGTTCTATCCCATTAGGACCTCACTTCCATCTTGCATTTCACTTCTATCGGTTGGTGAATACAATTTCGAGCTCAAGCCTCAATTCATTAACACACTCCCCAAATTTCATGGTCTAGAGTCCGAAGATGCCTACTTCTTCATAAGAGAATTTGAGGAAGTATGTCTCATGATGAAAATCCCACACCTTGTAGATGATGCTATTAGGTTGAGATTTATCCCTTTCGCACTTAAGGACCTAACGAAAAAGTGGCTCTACAGCTTAGCAGCCGGTTCCATCACATCCTGGGATGGTTTCATCAAGATTTTCTTGAAGAAATTCTATCCTATCCATAAAATCGCTCTTATTAGGAAGACGATCATGCAATTCAAGCAAGAGCCTAGTGAACCGTTCTGGAGGTACTTTGAACGCTTCAAAGACCTCCTTGTCCAATGTCCACACCATGGAATAGCGAAATGGCGACAATGCCAAATTCTCTATGACGGTTTAGACTATTCCACCAAAACCCTCTTAGAAAATATGTGCCAAGGGGTTTCTTGCAGAAAGATGAAGATGAGGGATGGGATTTGTATGAAAATTTAGCTGAGAAAACCATCCAATGGGAATCTGCGAGTGAGACCCCTAAGAATCCTAACTCTATCTCTTCAAAAGGAAGTCTCCACTCCATAAAATCGTCCATCGCTAATGAGGCTAAGTTAGCTAATTTAGCTAGAAGACTGGAAGTTCTAGAGACGAAAGAACCAAGTCCAGTCAATTAAGTCAGCCCGAACCAATTTCCACCCCCAGGCTGCACTTACTGTCAAGCCATGAACCATGTATTCGAGGAATGCCCAGTGTTTCAGGCTCAGCAATCCTATTACGAACCGATGAATGCGGCTTTTTCAAGGCCGAACAACAATCCTTACGCACCAACGTACAATCCCGGCTGGAGAAATCACCCTAATTTCTCATGGAGCCAGAACAACAATGACCATTTACGATCCAATCATGCTAACCACTTCCATCATGGTAACAATTCTTCCAATCATCAACCCAACTTCTCCAATTTTCATAATAATTCTCCCAACCATCCACCAAGCTTTTCAAATTATCAACAGAACTTTCCTAACCAAGCTCCACAATTCTCCTTCCAGAATCCTCAATTGGAAAGAAGAATGACTGACTTTGAGAGAAACATGGAGAGATATATGAAAAACCAAGACTCTCTCATGCAAACCATTCAGAGGCTAGAAGTTCAAATGAGTCAACTAGCCACCCACAAAATGAGAGACAAAAGGGTACCCTGCCTAGTCAGCCAATCACCAATCCGAGGAATTCCCAGCAAGCTCATTTGGCTGAGGATCATTCATTCAATCAATGTAATGTTGTGCATACATTGAGGTCAGGAAAGAAAGTTGATAACCAAGTGTCAACACCCACCAATCCTATTCAGCACAACCACAATCAAGCTTCCACCTCATCCAATCTAATTTTTTCCAATTCGGACGAGTCTGAAAAAGACAAGTCAGCCAGCCAGGTACACCAGCCTATAGTACCATTTCCGAATAGGCTGAAAAATAACAAGCAAAACCCGCACATGGACAAGATAATCGAGATGTTTAACCAAGTGAAGATATATGTGCCACTTCTTGATGCCATCCAACAAGTTCCTTCCTATGCTAAGTTTCTTAAGGACATGTGCACCAAGAAGAGAAAGACTAATGTTCCTAAGAAAGTCTTCCTAGCCACTAATATTAGTGAGCTATTTTCGGGTCCTATCCCTGTCAAGCACAAATATCCAGGTAGCCCTACCATTGTCTGCACAATAGGACAAGCCGAGATTAGTCGTGCACTTCTTGACTTGGGGGCAAGTATCAACTTGCTTCCATTCTCTGTTTATCAACAACTCGGGTTGGGTGACCTTAGTCCAACTCGTATCACCATCCAACTGGCTGACCGTTCTGTTAAAATTCCAAAAGGGGAAATTAACGATGTCCTGATCCGGGTAGGAGAGTTCATATACCCTGTCGATTTCATAGTTCTGGAGACACAACCTGTGTCCAACTCCAATCGTAGGGCTCAAACTCCTGTCATCCTAGGTCGACCATTCCTTGCCACTGCTAATGCCATCATCAATTGCAGGAATGGGTCTATGAGGTTAACCTTTGAAGACATGACTAGAGAAGTCAATGTCTTCCATCTAGGAAAACAACCCCGTGACATCGAGGACCAAACATTTGAAGTCAACCAAATTGAGAACTTGACAAGTGAACACGGGGAAGAATTGGAATCAGAAATGGAGATTGACTTCGAGTTAGAGTCTGATGACTTTAATCTTGATCAGGTGGTAGATTCTGCCGTGAATTGGGCTTCAAACTCGATTTCACCAACAATGGAGCCAACAGATTTGACTAGTCCTTCTAGTGAGCCTGCCTCTTCCTTAGAATTGAAAGCCCTTCCTACGCATCTCAAGTACGTCTATCTAGGCGAACAAGAGATCTTTCCCGTCATCATTGCCTCCCATTTAAATGACGAGGAAGAAAAAGATTTGAAAGCAATTCTAAGAAAACATAAGGAAGCCATCGGGTGGACTATGAATGATATCAAGGGATTAAGTCCAACCATCGTTCAACACCGCATCCATCTCAATGAAGACGCCACACCCAAGAGAGACCCGCAGCGTAGGTTAAACCCTATAATGCAAGTGGCTGTTCATGCTGAAATTATAAAACTCTTAGACAATGGGATAATTTATCCCATTTCGGATAGCCAATGGGTCAGTCCTGTCCACGCGGTCCCAAAGAAATCTGGTTTCACCGTAGTGGAAAACGAGAACAAAGAGTTGGTTCAAACTCGACTTCCCACGAAGATTCGAGTTTGCATTGACTATAGGAAACTGAATGCTGCAACTCGTAAGGACCATTTTCTACTTCCCTTCATTGATCAAATGCTTGAACGTTTGGCGGGTCACGAGTACTACTATTTTTTGGATGGTTACTCGGGCTATAACCAGATCCCTATCGCTCCTAAGGACCAAGAAAAGACTACGTTTACCTGTCCATTTGGGACATTTGCTTATCGTCGAATGCCCTTCGGCTTATGCAATGTCCCAGCAACGTTTCAACGTTGCATGTTGAGTCTTTTCTCTGATATGGTAGAGCGCTTCTTAGAAATTTTCATGGATGATTTCTTCATCTACAGAGATTCATTCACTCAATGTCTCCACCATCTAGAACTCGTCCTCCAACGTTGTGCTGAAAAACATCTGACACTGAACTGGGAGAAATGCCACTTCATGGTGAAACATGGAATTATCTTGGGCCATGAAATATCCAAGAAAGGAATTGAAGTGGATAGAGCAAAAATCGAGGTTATTGCTAAGCTTCCCATGCCCAAATGCGTTAAGGACATTAGATCTTTCTTAGGAAACCTGGTTTCTATCGAAGATTTATCAAGGATTTTAGCAAAATTGCTAGGCCCTTGACTAATCTGTTAGTTAAAGATGTGTCCTTCACTTTCGATACTGAATGCATAAATTCTTGGGAGAAGCTTAAGAGAGAGCTTATTTCTGCACCAATCATATCTGTACCGAATTGGTCTAAGCCGTTTGAAATAGACAAGTCAAGCTTATATTGGAGAAAACTGTGAGCCAAAACCGGAAAGATTGGTCAATCAAACTTGTAGATGCTCTATGGGCCTACAGGACCGCTTTCAAGATGATTCTAGGAATGTCTCCCTATAGGTTGGTCTATGGCAAACCTTGTCACTTGCCCGTTGAGTTAGAGCACTGAGCCTTATGGGCAATCAAGCAATTGAATTTCGATTTGACTAAGGCCGGTGACCTTCGGAAATTACAAATTTTCAAATTGGAGGAATTGAGAAATAAGGCCTATGAAAATGCTAGGATCACTAAAGAAAGAGTCAAGATTTTCCATGACAAGCACATCATAAGAAAAACCTTTGTCCCTGGACAAAAAGTCTTACTCTACAATTTTAGGCTTCATCTTTTTCCAGGAAAATTGAAATCACGATGGACTGGGCCATTCATTGTAAAAACTGTGTTTCCACACGGTGCAGTTGAGATCAGTGACCCCAAGAATGGAAATGACTTTAAGGTAAATGGTCAACGCCTTAAACCTTTCTTGGAATCGGTGCCGGTAGATGAAACGGTAATGGGTCTTTTTGACCCAGTGTATCGGTAACTTTCCTCTTTTTCATTTTATTTTATGCACTTATACATTTCTTTGATACATTGGGGACAATGCATGAGATAAGTGTGGGGGAGGGTTCTAACATGGCTGATAAAAAAAAAAGAAAAAAAAAGAAAAAAAATGGATATATATAAAAAAAAAATAAAGGGTAGACAATAGTTTGATATATTTTTTGTAAGAATTTAAGTCAATTTTAAGGAATAGGAGAATCATAATTAGGATTTCTTACACTTGGTCAAAATAAAATAACTTGTTTGATTTTTAGGGTCAGGAAGAAATTTGGGAAAGTAATTTAGTCTTGATATTTACCTTAATGACATATGCACACAAAATACACTTACACACTTAGGGTTTGAAAACAGAGACTCTTATGCCTTATAAAAAAAAAACAAGTCTAATTATTGAGTAGTTAGGTGCTTTGGCCTAAGCAAGCCTTAGTATTTATGCAAAAGATAATTAGACAAGTTTGAAAAAAAAAAGTATTCTCTGATTAAGCTGGGTATTTATGCCTCATGAAGCATAAGTATTCACGCCTAAAAGGGGTACCTCGTATAAATAATGTGTACCCTCTGATTAAGCTGGGTATTTATGCCTCATGAAGCATAAGTATTCACGCCTAAAAGGGTTACATAGTATAAATAAAAACCTTAGTTTCGTGGCCTTATCTGCTCGGGTGTTTAGGTCCTTAGGGGTGTTTTCTCACCTGGTTCCCTAAAACCGTCTGGTTTGGGTGTCACCGACTGAAAGCTCGTTACATGGGCAGATTAGAAAGCCTAATGAAATTGAGGAATAAAAGTTCACAAAAAAATAAATAAATATGAGGCATAGGAGTTAATGTTGAAGAACCCTTAGTAAACTTCACAGTCACGATGGTGCATACGAATCAGGGTAAATTAATAGACTAGATGAGAAGTACAATTTGACTCCTTACTTTAATTGGTGACATGTTTTTGAATGGAGACTAAGTTTAGGAATGAAAAATTTGATATTCCTATAATTTATAGATTACTTAAGATCTCACAAATATACTTCAAATATTTTCTCCTTCAAAATATATAAAAAAAAATGCTTTTCGAAAATACTAACCTTTTCTCTTCCTTTTTGGATTTTGTGGGTGTAATCCGCTGAAAACCCTCACGAGACAAAACTCGTCCTCTAGGGTGACCTAGAGGTTTAATGGCTTGTTGCACATGCTCAGTGCAATCGAGTGACCTGCGAAAGTGGTCTAATAATTGATTCAAGTTAGACTGATGTTTTGCTTGAGGGCGAGCAAAAGATAAGTGTGGGAGTGTGATTTGTCACATACATTGCATTTATATAGTCACTTTACCACACTTGTTAGCTAATAAATTCTTTTAATAAGTTATTTTTTTTCTTTGCTAAATGTAGGCCCAAGTGCTTAAAGGAAGAAATGAGGAACAAGCCCAAAAGCCCACTTTATTCTGAATTAATTCAGAATAAATTCGAAGTGAAGAAATCTGGGCTATATCTTGGCATATCAAGGGGTTGAGAAAAATCCTCCTTGAATCGAGGAATCGAAGCCAGAAAATCAAAAGCTGATTAAGTCAGCGGTTGAAGCAGCAACAAGAAAACCAGTAAGAGATGCGAGCTAAACAGGAAACCAGGAAGCTGCCCCCTCTTGGTGTGGCCACCTGGCCACACGAGGGCCGCGGAAACGCGGCCCAAGCCGCGTTTTTGTGGCCAACTGATTGTTGTTGGGGGAGCGTTTGCTCCCTCAACGTTCCCGGGATCCTATCTTCTAGGTTTTTGGCTATAAATACCTCTTTCAGTAAGGAAAAAGGCAGCGAAGACTAGGATTAAATTTTGCTTTTATTTTCTTAGGACCTAGGTTCTTTGTTAGCTAGAACTCAAGTTGTAATTTCATTGTTTACTTTGTAGTTCAGTCTAAAAACTTGTGAGAGAGAGGACAGAGAGCTTGTAATCGAAGATTGAAGTGACAGCAATACAAGAAGCAAGCCTCCTTTTCTTCCACTCGTGTTTCGGTATGTTGTGCATATTTATGTTTGCTTTGTTGTTTTTCATGGATAACTAAAGGTTTTCTGGGCTAGCTATCGACTCTCTTTTGTTTTCTTCTCTTCTGTTTTTAAAAGAAAAAGTCCCGATGACTCATATGCATGCCTCCCTTAAAAGCCTTTCTTTTTGAAAGTGTTCTTGAAGGCACATGAGGATGGGTATGGATAGTTGAATTCACCATTCTTTCTTGAACTTCTTGTGAATCATTTTTAATTCATTCTTACTTCTTCGCGCTTTATGTTTTAATATCCGATTCCAACTCTTTCTTGAAGAAAAAGGACTCAAACCTTCTGCATCTTATGTGCTTTACTTAAAGTTTTCTAAAAAAAAGCAACTTTAAGTTTTGCAAATGATAACTTGAGGACTTAATACTTTAAGAGAAGAATGAACAATTGTGTAGGAAGATAGTAAGCCCAGATTTGATTTCTTATTATAAAACAACATCACAACTCTTAAAGCTTTTTAAAATCTCCTCCTCCAAATCCTTTTCTGAAAGTTGAAATTTCTCTTTTTCATCTCTTTTCCTTACATTCTCTTTTTCCTAAAAAACGAACACAAATTCCTTGTTTTTAAAACGACTCATCGAAAAGCTTCAATCGCATCCCTCCTTGTGGACACGACCCGTTAGCCACAAGCTACATGGTACATTCTTAAACTCATTGGTTGTTTCTTTATTTTAGCAAGATCACCAACCTATCATACCTATTGTTGCTCTAGGATCTTCTTTTACTTCTTCTGCTTCCTTTGATTCATATCTAGCTCTCTCTACTCAGCTTCGGGAGCACAACCAGCAGATGTCCGCTCAGATGATCGCTCACTTTCAGCTGCTAGAACTGCGAGTAGACAATGATCTCCATCACATATTTGATTCTATTCGCTATATGCAGACCTGTGTCAATGACATCTACAGTAGGTACACTTGGCCAGCTCCCCTTCCGAGAGGTTACTCACAGCCACTTCCTCCCACGGGTCCTCCTTTCGACGCATGGGCTCCTCCTCCTGTTGTTTCTGAGGCACCAGCTTCCCTAGAAGACCCTGATTTCCAGGAGGGTTAACCCCTTTTGTTGATGACAAAAAGGGGGAGAGATATTTTGATGGAGTTATTTGAGGGAGTTAGTTTTTATCTTTGGAGTATATATTTTCTGTTTTTGGATATGTAGTTTGTTTTATGGACATATGCTTTGTGTGTTTGTTTGTATTTGGTTTTTGAGGTTGGCATGAACCTCTAAGCATGTATGAACATATTTATTTCTGATATGACAGTTATCCTTATTATCTCTATGTGGTATATGTGTTTGATTGTGTATTGTTTCTTATTCCCTTTTGATCCAACCATCTACCACTTATTTGGAGGCTGGAGGTATTTTTAGATGGATGGAGGTAACCATTTGGGCATACTCTTTTATAAATCAGTATCCTTGTTATGTATAAACGGTTGGCATATGAGTCTAACTGTTATATCCTTTATATATGCTTTTATTATGCATTTAGCTCTTTTATATCTTATTCTTTTATATGCATGTGTTAAGGGGGCTTCACTTGAAGTCTCTTCCCAAAATATTTGTAATAACTCCATATATTTTGTCATCATCAAAAAGGGGGAGATTGTTGGCTCAAAGGCTATTAGCCCTAGTTTTGATGATAACAAACCATATGTAGTTATGTATTAACAAAATTATTTAATTAAGTTTCAGGTAAAAACACCTGTTGCATTTTGGCTCCATCACAAGACTCACACATTTGAAAGCCAAGAAGATTTAGATCGCAGAGCCTAACATACTAGAAGAGCTATGGATCAAGCAATATCAAGAAGACTATTTCAAGATTGTTGAACCTGCTCTGATCCCAAATGTTGGTCCCGAAATGATGCCAATTGTGGATCTAAAATATACGAGTCAACACTTACAAGAATATTAGTATAAAGAAATAAATATACTTACAAATAAGGAAAAACAAATCACAGAAAAGATAACAATCACAAACACGAGTGATTTATCCTGGTTTGGTCCTCATGACCTACATCCAATCCCCAAGCCTCCCGCTTAAGATTTTTCTTTATCCTTGACTTTGTACACCCAAAATCAACACCTTGAACCCCACTTGACAAATCCCCTTTGTAATACCCCGTTCCCGGAATACGTGCTTAATTGCGTATTCAGTTTTTCGAACGTATTTTTCGATTTACTTTCCGTATTCGACCAATTTTAATTTCAAATATCATTTTCCAATATATTAGATTTTACATAAATTTCTGGAATTTTCTGAAATTAAAAGGAATTTCTTCATAACGGGTGTCGGCCAGTGTCGCTGACCGCTTCCCGGATTTTTAATTCACAAACCACTTGGAATTTCCAGAAGAGTCTTTAGACTTTTCTTCTTAGAATCACATTTCTTATTTAAATACTTTTTCTGAAGATTTTACGAATTTATGGATTTTCCGCCGGAGTCGATAGAAGACTGATTCCAGTATTTTTAAATTCCAAACAGTTAGGAATTTCAAGATGGCCCTTTAGGCATTATTCCTTAGAATCATATTTTCTACCTACATTCTTTTTCTGAGAATTTTATGAATTTATGAAAATTCCAACGGAGTCGGTATTTTATTGGTTCCGGGATTTTTAACTTTAAAACTATACCGTATTTCTTAAAACGGATTTCACTATGATATTTAGTATAATATTATTGATTTTTGGTATCAATTACGAGTCGTTCCGAGATACTTGAATTTCGGACGATTTCGGTATTTTCTGAAATGTTTTCCCGCATGCTCGACATTAACTCGGGAAACTGTGTTTCCGACATTTTGATTTTGGAGACCAAGAAAATATCTTCTCATTTCAAATCTTTTCTTTTTCTCTTTTCCTTTATTCTTTCCTTCTTCTCCAAGCCAAAGGATTTCCAATTTCTAAAAATTCCAACAATTCATATTTTCCAAAATATCTTCCTCCAAAATATCCCCATTAATGCACCCCTCTCTCTCTTCCCCATGGCCGGCCAAGTGGCCAAGAAGAGACACCCATCCCATCTCCTATTTTGCAATTAAACCCCTCCCTTCTACATAATTACATCTCCTTTATAAAATCAAAACCTATATAAATCCCTTCCTTTACATTTCTTTCTCTTTTTCACTTCACCAAAGAGAAAACCTTCACCATTCCCTCCTCTATCTCAACATCAATCACCTAGGTCTTCATCTTCACTTCAACCTCAACTACTTTGGATTGGGGATCATCTCTCTTCGTCGATTACATCTCCGTTGATCAATTCGTCGACCACAACCATTCCGAGTTCGTAAAGCTTCGCATAACCGATCTACGTGAGTATCTTTACTCACCAAGACTAGACAACCTCCTTGTAAAATTGTGCTGACAATTTCATGTACGTTTGTGCCATAAAAATCGTATTTTTAGCCCATCAAACAACCATCAGAAATTCCGTTTTATGCTCAGTTTTCCCCCAGGATTAGTCGACTTAACCTAGGACCTAGTCGACTAACCCACCTTAGTTAAAACGTAGCTTTTCTGATTTCACAGTTTTAGTCGACTAAGCTATTTTATCAGTCGACTAGACTCCCCTAGTCGACTACATTTTGACCCCTAGTCGACTAATTTTCCTTGAACCAAAAACACCAACTCTCGGCCCTAGTCGACTTAGTCTATATTACTAGTCGACTAGATACCTTTAGTCGACTATACCCTTGATCCTAGTCGACTAACATGTCCCTGAAATAAATCCCAATTTTATGCATCACAGATTTAGTCGACTTGCGTACCCGTTAGTCGACTTATAGTTCACCAAGTCGACTACCCTTCCAACCCAAGTCGACTACCAAACTCTCTGGAAAACCACTTTAGTCGACTCCTGCGGACTATTAGTCGACTGAAGACCCTTATTAGTCGACTAATCTTTCACCTAGTCGACTAATTCTGACTGGTTAATTTAGTTGCTTTCTTTTCTGATTTTGGATCTTAACCTCTATGCATGTGGTACTTTAGTCTTGTTTATGCTTCATAATTGATACCACGTGACATGTTACTTGACGGGTCTCATCACTTGATACTTCATGACTCGTTCGTTAACACTATACACCGATTGTCAATTCTTTAGACTTGTTAGTTTTATGTTTCCTTTTAACACATGTATATCACCATTTTGTCATGCTATCTCTTTACAACAAGGCATGACACACTTGACATTGTATAATTATCTCGATAATGGGAATGTAGTACCTGATCACTTGCTATGTCTTACATTTCTGATTACATTTATGATTACAGTTCTGACTACATGTATGATTACAGTTATGATCCTACTCATTCCCATAATCAGATAATTATATTAATAAACTATAAAAAGGACAACTTGTATGGGTATGGGAGGAAGTGATGGATGCCGGAATGATACCTTGCTTATAGTGATGGGATATATATATTGGCGGTAAGTTATATGTCATTACATTTAGGGGGACTTTGGGCCTCCAAAGCTGGTTCCAGGTGTATGGAAACCACTATAAGAGGTGATATCAGTTCTCCATCTACTTCCGGTAACGACCCTCGACTTTCTTATATATGGATGTATGTGTGTGGGATGTACACTCAAACACATACCTAGATATATGAGTTAGACGAGTAATAATAATAGTAGACGTTGCCTATTGTGATTCATGTTATAGTTCCGGTTATGACTTATGATACGTGTATTATGGACCTTGACAATTACTGTTATGTATTCTTGGCTTGACCATAGTTGATTGCATCTCTGATTCTATACGCTTGGATATACTGTGGCATGAGTCAAAGGTATATATATGAGGGTTTCCTTGTTTGGATTATTCCTTCGATGTACTAGTCTCATGGGACCGTGACCTAAGCGTATACAATCACTTTTGCTTATAATTAACCTTACTATCGATTTCCTGTTCCATGTATGCGATACCTGTCCTCATATATTATACTTGTGTTCTAACCCCTATTCTTATCGCTTTGCCACTTGGCTATAGTTGTTTACTATTATATGTCTTGACCCTTTGGATTTGCATATTCAGATCTCGAAGCTTGGATCGTAGTGGAGCCATCCACTGTAGATTGAGCTTCCTCTAGTAAGCAGGCTAGCTCTTCTTCCTTCGTGCCAGGCTCCTCTTTTGACTCACGGGATCTCCATCCTACTCGTGAGCATTTTGTTGTTCATCTTGTATATTTTACTTTTGGGCTTGTTATGATAAAAGACACATGTAATGTGTAGATGTTTATCATACTGTGATGACTTTGTATATGTACCTTTCATGTTGGCATTTGTATGAATACCACGCTTCGTGTGTACTCTGTTTTCTTGTTGTACTTTATGCTTAGCGTATATGCGTGGGGGCACTCTCTGACCTACGTATATACGTCGCAGTGACGTCCCCGTATCTTGGAAATCGGGGCGTTACAGGTTGGTATCAGAGCCTAGGCTCTCACACCTAAAGTACAAACAAGCGGCAAATTCCTGTAATTTGCTAATGCCAACTATAATATACAAAGTTGTTAAGTCCTTCTTGATTCCTTCCTTGATTCATTTCCTTGTATCCTAAACTCCTTCCACTTGTTTTCAAATCCAGTTATCTTTCATCTATTCGGTATGGAGAGACGATCGGGTCGTACAACATCGGGCAAGTACCGAATGGACCCGTAGGAGGAGAGAATGCCGATGTCTTGGGAATCATTCAGGCTATGCTGGGAAACCAGCAACGGCAGATGGAAAATCAGCAGCAGCAGACCGAGCTCCTTAGACAAGAGTTAGCAGCCCCGAAGGAACAGAAACCCGGGAATGTATCGGACTTCAGAAGACTACAGCCTGCTATATTCACGGGGAGCGAGAAACCATTGGAGGCGGAGCAATGGTTGACGGACACGACAGACCTGCTGAACGCAGCCCGTGTCCCACAGGAGAACCAAGTTGAAGTCGCCAAGATTCAGCTTAAAGACATAGCTCGAACTTGGTGGTTGGCCGAGGAGGCCCGGTTGGAGAAACCTATTACCTGGGATACTTTCTCCAAGAGTTTTTACAGCCGCTTTTTTCCTGCTACGGCGCAGAAAGATATGGAGGAGCAATTTATCAGACTCCAGCAGGGGAACAAGTCCGTGGACGAGTATGCCGCGGAGTTTCTTCGACTGAGCCGCTTCGCGCCGTATATGGTAACGGACGAGGAGAAGCGAGCGAGCAGGTTTCAGCAGGGTCTACAGATGAAGATTCAGATGTACCTGATGCCCCAGCAGCTGAAGACCTATGCAGAGGTTCTCACCATCGCTCGGGAGGTAGAGCGTGGGTTTGAGAAGGAGCAAGGGGATCAGATGAGACACCAGGCCAAGAAGAGGCCTTTTGAGTTGATAGATGAGGGAGATGCAGGTAGGGCAAACCATGGCCCGATGATGAAAAGACCATCCCAACCTCCTCTGTCTCAGATTGTATGCAACTATTGCCACAGACCCGGGCATTATAAGAGCGATTGTCGAGTAGCTAAGAGATTATGTTTAGTGTGTGGGTCAGGGAGTCATATGCTATGGGATTGCCCACACAGGAAGTTTGGTCATGTGGCACCAATCCGACCAGCACATCCAGCCCCAGCTCTTCCAGCTCCACCATTAAGGAGGAACCCAGAACCTGTGGATCGAAGAGTTCCAATTCCGCCTCAGCAGTATGCTCATCAGCAGAGGGGAATGAGGCCTAGAGCAGACCATGGTAGGGTCAAGTTTGCATCATGGAGGCAGAGACATCGGAGGATGCAGCAGAGTGGGTAGACCAGCATCCGGAGCAGGAACCCTAGGATATCATGGTAACCACTACCCTAGATCTTGGAATTAGTTAGCTTTATTAATATGTCCCTTATCATTCTATCATTGTCCATCTTAATTCTTCATATGATTCGTCTTATCCTGTTTTTGTTTTTTCGAAGCCTTTGATTTCAACCATATCCCCTTTGTGTTCAATTTGCCCCTTAGCGAAATTGCGAGGACGCAATTTTTGTAAGGTGGGTAGATTGTAATACCCCGTTCCCGGAATACGTGCTTAATTGCGTATTCAGTTTTTCGAACGTATTTTTCGATTTACTTTCCGTATTCGACCAATTTTAATTTCAAATATCATTTTCCAATATATTAGATTTTACATAAATTTCTGGAATTTTCTGAAATTAAAAGGAATTTCTTCATAACGGGTGTCGGCCAGTGTCGCTGACCGCTTCCCGGATTTTTAATTCACAAACCACTTGGAATTTCCAGAAGAGTCTTTAGACTTTTCTTCTTAGAATCACATTTCTTATTTAAATACTTTTTCTGAAGATTTTACGAATTTATGGATTTTCCGCCGGAGTCGATAGAAGACTGATTCCAGTATTTTTAAATTCCAAACAGTTAGGAATTTCAAGATGGCCCTTTAGGCATTATTCCTTAGAATCATATTTTCTACCTACATTCTTTTTCTGAGAATTTTATGAATTTATGAAAATTCCAACGGAGTCGGTATTTTATTAGTTCCGGGATTTTTAACTTTAAAACTATACCGTATTTCTTAAACGGATTTCACTATGATATTTAGTATAATATTATTGATTTTTGGTATCAATTACGAGTCGTTCCGAGATACTTGAATTTCGGACGATTTCGGTATTTTCTGAAATGTTTTCCCGCATGCTCGACATTAACTCGGGAAACTGTGTTTCCGACATTTTGATTTTGGAGACCAAGAAAATATCTTCTCATTTCAAATCTTTTCTTTTTCTCTTTTCCTTTATTCTTTCCTTCTTCTCCAAGCCAAAGGATTTCCAATTTCTAAAAATTCCAACAATTCATATTTTCCAAAATATCTTCCTCCAAAATATCCCCATTAATGCACCCCTCTCTCTCTTCCCCATGGCCGGCCAAGTGGCCAAGAAGAGACACCCATCCCATCTCCTATTTTGCAATTAAACCCCTCCCTTCTACATAATTACATCTCCTTTATAAAATCAAAACCTATATAAATCCCTTCCTTTACATTTCTTTCTCTTTTTCACTTCACCAAAGAGAAAACCTTCACCATTCCCTCCTCTATCTCAACATCAATCACCTAGGTCTTCATCTTCACTTCAACCTCAACTACTTTGGATTGGGGATCATCTCTCTTCGTCGATTACATCTCCGTTGATCAATTCGTCGACCACAACCATTCCGAGTTCGTAAAGCTTCGCATAACCGATCTACGTGAGTATCTTTACTCACCAAGACTAGACAACCTCCTTGTAAAATTGTGCTGACAATTTCATGTACGTTTGTGCCATAAAAATCGTATTTTTAGCCCATCAAACAACCATCAGAAATTCCGTTTTATGCTCAGTTTTCCCCCAGGATTAGTCGACTTAACCTAGGACCTAGTCGACTAACCCACCTTAGTTAAAACGTAGCTTTTCTGATTTCACAGTTTTAGTCGACTAAGCTATTTTATCAGTCGACTAGACTCCCCTAGTCGACTACATTTTGACCCCTAGTCGACTAATTTTCCTTGAACCAAAAAACACCAACTCTCGGCCCTAGTCGACTTAGTCTATATTACTAGTCGACTAGATACCTTTAGTCGACTATACCCTTGATCCTAGTCGACTAACATGTCCCTGAAATAAATCCCAATTTTATGCATCACAGATTTAGTCGACTTGCGTACCCGTTAGTCGACTTATAGTTCACCAAGTCGACTACCCTTCCAACCCAAGTCGACTACCAAACTCTCTGGAAAACCACTTTAGTCGACTCCTGCGGACTATTAGTCGACTGAAGACCCTTATTAGTCGACTAATCTTTCACCTAGTCGACTAATTCTGACTGGTTAATTTAGTTGCTTTCTTTTCTGATTTTGGATCTTAACCTCTATGCATGTGGTACTTTAGTCTTGTTTATGCTTCATAATTGATACCACGTGACATGTTACTTGACGGGTCTCATCACTTGATACTTCATGACTCGTTCGTTAACACTATACACCGATTGTCAATTCTTTAGACTTGTTAGTTTTATGTTTCCTTTTAACACATGTATATCACCATTTTGTCATGCTATCTCTTTACAACAAGGCATGACACACTTGACATTGTATAATTATCTCGATAATGGGAATGTAGTACCTGATCACTTGCTATGTCTTACATTTCTGATTACATTTATGATTACAGTTCTGACTACATGTATGATTACAGTTATGATCCTACTCATTCCCATAATCAGATAATTATATTAATAAACTATAAAAGGACAACTTGTATGGGTATGGGAGGAAGTGATGGATGCCGGAATGATACCTTGCTTATAGTGATGGGATATATATATTGGCGGTAAGTTATATGTCATTACATTTAGGGGGACTTTGGGCCTCCAAAGCTGGTTCCAGGTGTATGGAAACCACTATAAGAGGTGATATCAGTTCTCCATCTACTTCCGGTAACGACCCTCGACTTTCTTATATATGGATGTATGTGTGTGGGATGTACACTCAAACACATACCTAGATATATGAGTTAGACGAGTAATAATAATAGTAGACGTTGCCTATTGTGATTCATGTTATAGTTCCGGTTATGACTTATGATACGTGTATTATGGACCTTGACAATTACTGTTATGTATTCTTGGCTTGACCATAGTTGATTGCATCTCTGATTCTATACGCTTGGATATACTGTGGCATGAGTCAAAGGTATATATATGAGGGTTTCCTTGTTTGGATTATTCCTTCGATGTACTAGTCTCATGGGACCGTGACCTAAGCGTATACAATCACTTTTGCTTATAATTAACCTTACTTTCGATTTCCTGTTCCATGTATGCGATACCTGTCCTCATATATTATACTTGTGTTCTAACCCCTATTCTTATCGCTTTGCCACTTGGCTATAGTTGTTTACTATTATATGTCTTGACCCTTTGGATTTGCATATTCAGATCTCGAAGCTTGGATCGTAGTGGAGCCATCCACTGTAGATTGAGCTTCCTCTAGTGAGCAGGCTAGCTCTTCTTCCTTCGTGCCAGGCTCCTCTTTTGACTCACGGGATCTCCATCCTACTCGTGAGCATTTTGTTGTTCATCTTGTATATTTTACTTTTGGGCTTGTTATGATAAAAGACACATGTAATGTGTAGATGTTTATCATACTGTGATGACTTTGTATATGTACCTTTCATGTTGGCATTTGTATGAATACCACGCTTCGTGTGTACTCTGTTTTCTTGTTGTACTTTATGCTTAGCGTATATGCGTGGGGGCACTCTCTGACCTACGTATATACGTCGCAGTGACGTCCCCGTATCTTGGAAATCGGGGCGTTACACCCTTTGTCAAATGTGTACAACTCCTCTTACAACCAAGAGAACAAAACACCTTGTACAACCTCTCTTCTACACCAAGAAGACGCTCTTGTACAATGATTTCTTTGAGTGATTACAACATTTCCTATAAGCATTGATTCAGTATGTGATCGTGGACAAGGGCTATTATAGGTTGAACTTTCAGAGATCTTCACAAAAGAGTAGGAATTGGTGAAGAACTGGAAGTGGGAACAGTTTTCAAAGAACCAGAATATTTTTCAAGATTTTTGGTCAGAAACTATATATTTTTAATTGGTATTTTGGCCTAAGATAACAACCCTGCTTATATCTGAACTCTAGGGTTAGTTAGGGTAGTTATTAGGACCATTTTGAATGTTTAAATGTTAGATAACGTTGAAGGAAATACCAGAAAACAGAAACTGTCCAACAGTCAGAAACTGCCATTAGTCGACTTGACATATGGGGTTAGTCGACTAGGGTAGGCAAATTTCACTGGGTTAGTCGACTATAGAGAAGACTAAGTCGACTAGGTCAAGTTTGAATCAATAGACAAATTTCTGAAAACTGAACCAAGTCGACCAGAATAATATTATAAGTCGACTAGGCCATCTATTAGTCGACTAGGGGAAAGTATTAGTCGACTACAAAAGTCTATTAGTCGACTAGGTATCCTGTTAAGTCGACTAACAGTGACAAACAGAGAGTTGGGATCTTTTAGGACAAAAGACTAGTCGACTAGGGAAATGTGTAAGTCGACTATACCAAGTATAAGTCGATTATAGAAAGCTATAAGTCGACTAATAGGCTATGATATGTGTGTGTGTGTGTGTGTGTGTCAAGGCTTTTAACATGCTACTAACCATTACAATACATATCATTAGCAACTCTCTTTGGGAAGTCTTGATCATGAAGAACTCTTGAATAGGCTTGTAATAGAGCTCCAAATGAATAGGCTTCACAAATGTCTCATCAAAAGCAAGTTCCAACATTCTCCTCCTTTTTGATGAAGACACTTTGTGTGCACGAATGCTCCCCCTGCAGAAAATAAGTTATGTATTCTCCCCCTGCAGAAAATGGGTTATAACAGATATAGAAACACTTGTGTTCTCCCCCTGTAACAAATATATCATAACATGTATATATATGATAAATATTTGAAGAAATGTCCTTATCAAACTTCTTATATGGTACCGGAAAGAATAAACATTAGATGGTACCAATCATAAGAGTAAAACATTAACCTTTAGGAGACCAACCCAATTTGAATTTGGTTTCCATCTGTTAGTATACACATAATTGCATGAATTACATATATCATGTATGTATGATGCAATATAAGTATTTTTGTCAAAAATGCTTAAGTTTTTAGGAATCCATATAAACTTATTCTTAATTCTTTTTGAAATATTATCAGACTTTCTTTTCACAAAAAGATTATATGGATTACTAACATATGAAGATTTTTCAAAAAATCCAATACCATGATGATTATGTGACATCTTTTGATATGATAACAAATCATTCATTTTTTTTTGCTTGATTAAACTTAGTCACATTTTTCAAAATCTCTTCATATTTTATTTTGAAAACTGACATGTCTTTATGTAACACAGATATTCTTTCATTTAAAAACATAGTTTCCTTTTTAAGCAAAGTAATTTTTTTTTATAAAATTCTCATTATCTTTTTTCAATGATGATATTACTTTTTCAAAATCATCTTTCTGAGAATTTATAGAAGAAACTTGAGAAACATAACATGAATTTTCTTTGAAAAGTTTTTCTTTTTCCTTTAATAAAACTTTATTCTTCATTTTTTTCATTCTTTAGATCATTGAATAATTCATGGAATGCATCTAAATGTTCAGTATATTGTACCTCATCTTCTTCTAGCGCCATGTAACAGATGTTGACATGCTCAGTGGTTTCTTCTTCGTCAGAGGAAGCGGAATCACTATTTTTCCATGATGCTTGGTAGTCTTTCTTCTTTCTAATGCTCTTAAATTTATCTTTATTTTTGAGCAATGGGCAATCCTTCTTCATATGACATGTTTTATTGCAATTGAACCATTTAAACTTACCTTACTTTAAGAATCTTCTGAATTTTCTTTAAAGCATTGCCATCTCCTCTTCATCATCATCTGAATTGTCCGTGTCTGAGGATGCATGGAAGACAAGTTCTTTCTTCTTTGAGAGAGATTATTGTTCATCCTTCTTTCTTTCTTCGAGTTGCACTTCATATGCCATTAGATTACCAATAAGGTTTTCTAACAACATTGTTGAGAGATCATTCGCTTCTTCGATTGCGGTTGTCTTCTTCTCCAAATCTGATGTGAGTGCACGAAGGATCTTGCGAACTTTTTCGACCTAGGTGTATTCCTTTCCAAGGGATGCTAAGGAATTGGTTATATCGGTGAATCTTGTAACCATTTCTGAGATGGTTTCATTCTCCTTCATTTTGAATAGTTCAAACCTGTGGATAAGAACAGAAATCTTAGATTCTTTAATCTTATTTGTGCCTTCATGTGTTACCTAAAGAGTGTGCCATATTTGATTTGCAGAAGTGACTGTTGACACGCGGTTGAATTCTTCTTTGGTTAAGGCACAGAATAAAGCATTCATCGCTTTAGCGTCAAGGTTCACATTCCTCTTTTGATCATCACTCCAAGCGTTGTAGTTGGTTGTCAGTTTGGTGTACGGTGCTTCTACAATGTTTCAAAGTTCGTAGTTGAGCGATTGCAAGTAGATCTTCATTCTACACTTCCAATAGTTCTAGTTGATCCGTCAAATAGCGGGTGGACGTTGTGTAGAATGTCCTTTGAATTGTGACGAAGGGAACTCCGTTGCCATCCTTGTAGATTGTTGACTGGGTATGTAGGGCTCTGATACCAATTGTTGAACCTGCTCTGATACAAAATGTTGGTCCCGAAATGATGCCAATTGTGGATCTAAAATATACGAGTCAACACTTACAAGAATATTAGTATAAAGAAATAAATATACTTGCAAATAAGGAAAAACAAATCACAGAAAAGATAACAATCGCAAACACAAGTGATTTATCCTGGTTCGGTCCTCATGACCTACATCCAGTCCCCAAGCCTCCCACTTGAGATTTTCCTTTATCCTTGACTTTGTACACCCAAAATCAACACCTTGCACACCACTTGACAAATCTCCTTTATCAAATGTGTACAACTCCTCTTACAACCAAGAGAACAAAACACCTTGTACAACCTCTCTTCTACATCAAGAAGACGCTCTTGTACAATGAATCCTTTGAGTGATTACAACCTTTCCTATAAGCCTTGATTCAGTATGTGATCGTGGACAAGGGCTATTATAGATTGAACTTTCAGAGATCTTCACAAAAGAGTAGGAATTGGTGAAGAACTGGAAGTGGGAACAATTTTCAAAGAACCAGAATATTTTTCAGGATTTTTGGTCAGAAAACTATATATTTTTAATTGGTATTTTGGCCTAAGATAACAACCCTATTTATAGCTGAACTCTAGGGTTAGTTAGGGTAGTTATTAGGACCATTTGAATGTTTAAACGTTGGATAACGCTGAAGGAAATATCAGAAAATAGAAACTGTCCAACAGTCAGAAACTGCCATTAGTCGACTTGACATATGGGGTTAGTTGACTAGGGAGGCAAATTTCACTGGGTTAGTCGACTATAGAGAAGACCAAGTCGACTTGGTCAAGTTTGAATCAATAGACAAGTTTCTGAAAACTGAACCAAGTCGACCAGAACAATATTATAAGTCGACTAGGCCATCTATTAGTCGACTAGGGGAAAGTATTAGTCGACTACAAAAGTCTATTAGTCGACTAGGTATCTTGTTAAGTCGACTAACAGTGACAAACAGAGAGTTGCGATCTTTTAGGACAAAAGACTAGTCGACTAGGAAAATGTGCAAGTCGACTATACCAAGTATAAGTCGACTATAGAAAGCTACAAGTCGACTAATAGGCTATGATATGTGTGTGTGTGTGTGTGTGTGTGTGTGTGTGTCAAGCATTTTAACATGCTATTAACCATTACAATATATATCATTAGCAACTCTCTTTGGGAAGTCTTGATCATGAAGAACTCTTGAATAGGCTTGTGATAGAGCTCCAAATGAATAGGCTTCACAAATGTCTCATCAAAAGCAAGTCCCAACAAAGATTTGTATTTTTACCTTTTCCATTTTAGTTAGGATTTATAGTCATTTATTAAAACCAAGATGAAAGAAGTTGATAGCTTTTGGGATTGTCACACACACACATTTCATATTACTTTGTGTTTTCAAACAAAAATTTATTACCTAGTTTCTTACCGAGTTTCAGAAAAACAAAGTTTCGGAAAATCAGGTTTCAGAAACAAGTTTTGGAAAAACTAGTTTTTTTTGTTTTAAAAAAAAAAATTTATCAAAATATAGTTCTAGTCTATTTGGTGTTGATCTATGATCACACTCTAGCTCTTCAAATCCCTAGAACTCTATTTTGTATTTACTTATCAAAAGAAAATTTGTTGGAAAAATATTGACTTCAAAAAGATATCCAAAAATCTGTTTTGGCCCTCAGCCAGTCGACCAGGCGGTCGACCGCTGGTAGAGCAAAACTGCTCTGTCGGTCGACCGGGCGGTCGACCGACATGCACCAAGTGCAAACGTGCACTTCGATCGACCGGCCCGGTCGACCGGCCCGTTCGACCAGCTGCAAGAGCAGTGCTCTCTGTTTGTTCCGGTCGGCCGGCCCGGTCGACCGACAGAGAGTTTCACTCTCTATTTGGGATCCACGATCGACTGTCCGGTCCACCGTTTTTCCCAACAGTCGGATTTACTGACAGTAGAAAATTCTGCTGAGTTGGCTCCCAACGGTTAGATTCAATTTTATTTTTGTTGGGTTTTATCCCAACAGATCTATTGAGTTTTCTACCCTTATTTTCATCCCCTATAAATAGTGGGACTATGAAACAACTTCACAACAAGATTTCTAAGCCTTACATCAAAGTTTTTCATAGTTTGTAAAAGATTTTCTCTTGAGCCAACTATTTCCAAAATTTGATGTTTAGCATGAGACTTTCCTCTACTTCTCTACTTGCTATTTGCACTGCACAATCCTAAGTGTTTCACTTTCTCATCTTGGTTGTAGGGTTGTACTTGTGAGCTATCTTTGGAGTCAAGTGTTGATCATTGTTTTCTTCGATTGAGAAGTTATAAAGGTTGTGGCCTCGAGCGAGCTAGTGAGCTCCAAGTTGGTATTGCGGCACCGTGAGAGAGGACAAGTGTGTACGAAGAGCTCTACTGAGAACTTGTAATCGATTGACGATCCAGTAGGATCGGTCATAGAGGAAATCCTTCATCGTGTTGAAGGCGGGGACGTAGAACAGTAGCTCGAACCTCGAAACATATTCTTGTGTTTGCGATTGTCTACTATCTCTCTAAACTCTACTCTCTCTCTTTACTTGTACTTATATTGCTTACTCTTTTGCAAATTTTATCTAATTATTATTGCTTATTGCTAATTTGTTTTTAATTCCGCATTATTTGTCATTAAGTATAGTCATCACCTATTCATTCCCCCCCCCCCCCAAAAAAAAAGGTGATTTTCAGATAATATTTCAAACCAAATGATTGTAGCTAATAAAAACTCAAAATTTTCAAACTCATACTTTGCTAAAGATTTAGCTTCATTTTGTATCTTGGAGTTATTGTCAGTATCAGCTACTTGAAGTAAAGCTTCCCTTATTTCTGGAACCTGAAATCTTATTGCTTTGATACTTTCAACATGACTTTCCCACCGAGTGGTCGACAACGATTTAAGAGTTAAACCTTTTATATTGTCTTTCAAACTCTGCCATCTCTTTGTAGAATTAGCAAATAATGTATAAAAGTACTGCACTACTCCAAAAAAATCTCTTGCTTTGCAACAAGTATTTGCCATGTCACAAAGTGCTAAATTAAGACTATGGCAGCCACATGGAGTGTATAATGCTGTAGGATTTAGATCTAAAAGTTTTTTTTGTACGCCTTGGTGTTTCCCTCTCATATTTGATCCATTATCATATCTTTGTCCTCTCACATTATCAATATCAAGATCAAGAGATTTTAATACATTCTTCAACACTTCAAAAAGTCCTTGACCTGTTGTATTATTTACATTCCAAAATTCTGCAAAATATTCTTTAATTTTTATTAGATTTGTAGAAACATTCACACATCTTAATTTCCTAAATTGAAATTATTGAAATCCTACTTGAGATCAAGCATGTGGCAAGAACGATTGAATGGATTAGTTTTGATGGTGATTGAGAATGAACTTTTAGAAAAGGTTGATTATGAAAGTTTGATGGATGATTTGGCATCTAAACATGTAAGAAGAATGACATTTTTCAAATGAAAGTTTGGTGTATATTTTTATTGTTTTGATATTCTCGTAGAAGGTATTATGTTGAGAAATTATGTTAAAATAAGCCTAATTTTTAATCATGCACAAGGCCCCAAATATTTGAGACGCCGTGCTAGATGGGAATAGCAAGATCTAGAACATGTGGGCTGTGTCCCTGCGAGGGCTATCCGAACGTTTGCAACCGCCTCTTCATGAGTGCTGATGGACTTGACCTGAGATGGAGATTGTGGTTTTGGTGATCGGTGAGGCGCCTCAACCTGCCGCTGCTCCCCGAAGGATCTCCCCGGCTGGTATTGGAGGAGCGGTGGGGGTCACTCGTAGGCCCGGACTGGCCCAGCCGATGGTTTTTTGTCTGAATATTTATTTAATAGGCCCAGAGTAGAGCAGAGCAGAGAGCAGAGCAGGTCGATAACTTGAATGTGTGTTTTGTGAATTATTAGGCTGGCATGGGTCTAGTGGGCCCAAAATATGTGTGTAGCCCAGTGAAATGCAAATTGAGTCCTGAACAACAAAACTTGAAGCACCGCATCTCTCTCTCAAGTCAATGATTATCATGCATGCCTGCCACCTTATCTTCACCTCACGAAAGCAAAACCTGTTCAAGTCGCTGAGTTACCACAAAGCGTCAAGAAATGGCAATACAAGTTCGAGGGAATACGTGTAATTTTTTTGCATCGTTTTTTTTTTTTTTAATATTAGAGGAAATGGCAATTATGCAAAATTTGACAGTAAGGAATCTCCACCTACCTACTTTCACTTCTCCATTCACGTCTTTATCAACCAGCAACCCCACACATCTTTTCTTGGTTTTTTCTCTTCCAACAACTACGACACCAGCCAACTACCACCACCCCGGCACTTGTTGAACTAATAAAAGAAGACGACAATTGCGAGAGACCAAATGCCCCAACAGGCTCCGGTCCAGTCGTCGATTGGATTCCATTTCTACTATACTGATTTCTTTCGTTTTTATTTTTCATTTCTTTTTTTTCCTTGTGCTTTTTCCTCCAAGCAAAAATATTAAGGAAGGAGAGATTCTCATTACTACTGCAATTTCTAAAACACGTGCCGGATTTAGGTATCAGGTGTTGGAAATTTTGCAGCCATCACATATGCATATATCCTCTATATTTGAGGATAAAAATAAAAATAAAAAACAACAATGATAATAACAAACAGGGTGGTGGGTGGGATAGATTGACCCAAGAGGAAAATTTAGGCCGCTGGCTAATTTTGAAGTTCAGCAATCTATAGTCAAATTGTGCTGTCGGCGTCTATTTTCAACTGTTGACATGCTACAATCAATAGGATTTTACAAGAGAGTCACAAGTTTACAGTGCTGTCGATAACATCTGTTGACCGTACTATTGAGTATCTACTGAAATTTGAGTTAGTTTAGAATTTAGTTTTGAGTGCAAATTTGAATCGGATTGAATTTTCTTTCTTTATTTTAAATTATAAATTTAAATTTCTTAGATAGATTAAGACTCTATTAATTCTTTTTGTTTTCTTTTAGAAATAATGTATAGTTTTCTAATATGAGTAGTACTCTTTGTATGCCTGTTAGGTATCAGACGCGCCCGTGAACTCCTAGTGAAATGCCTATTGAACAAGATTCTCTGTTCAAGCAAAGGTCTTCCTCCAGTTGGTGAGCCCTCCTCCTCCCTCGTCCCTCGCAGGGCAGCAGGAGCAAGGAAGAGAGAGGAGGACCACGAGACCGGAAGGGAGAGAAGGAAGAGTATTTTGAAAATATTTTAAAAAATTTATGAACATTTTAATTAATTTTCTGAGCACACTAATTTGCGTTAATCAATCCTGTTGGTGTGTGCGAATATCCATATCTCACATCTCATCTAATAACAAACAATAATATAAGGTGAATAGACATAAAAATATTTCTGTAACCAGAACAGAGGATGAACATCTGAATGAGAACATTTTTGACTTTGAAATGAAATGTTGATCTTTATTCATCTCCATCGTCGTCGTCGTTGCTGCGATTATTATTGATTTGAGGAGGAGGAGGAGGAGGAGGCTTCCCAAGGGGTCATATCCATGGGATAACTACCGAGGACCCTTAGAAAGGTTGTGAACTCTTGGATCTCGGCAAGGGCATTCTGAGCTCGTTGCTCGGCCATGGACGCCTCGAAATCCAGGTAGAACATGTACTCGAAGTGCTTCTTCGTCCCGATGTTGGCGTCGTCCACCAACCGAATCGGCCTGTTCCTGTGCGGCCTGCTCTCGATCTTGCTCAGCGAGATGTCCCTGAACGCAAATGCCGACAGCACCTTGAACAGCAGCGACGTCCCCTCCCTGTCGTGGGCGAACACGATGCTCGTCTTGAACGGCCGATCTGTGCGAGGGATGATGGGCTCGCGCGCCAGCATCAGGAACCGGGTCACGTTCCCTGAATCGTCCTGGATCCCATCCGCCAACACTTGGAGCCCGTACAGCTCCGCCGCCCTCGCCGACGCGATCGCCGCAGTGTCCCTCAGCCCGTTGGCCGCCACGTACTCCGCGGCCGCCGCTGTATCGTCGAACGCCTCTCGGGCGACGTTAAGGCCGAGGCTGGTCAGAGTGTGCTCGCACTGGGCGAGGGCTTGGGGATGGCTTATGACGCGGGTCAGGTACTCTTTCCGAACTCCCGGGAGGGCAAGCAGGCAGTGATGGACGGAGAACTGGACCTCGCCGACGATGTGAAGGCGGTGGCGGAGGAGGAGATCGTAGTTGCGATGGATGCTTCCGCCCAGAGAGTTCTCGACGGGGAGGACGGCACGATCGGCGATCCAGAGCTCGACGGCCTGGAAGGCGACCTCGAACTGGTCGCAGGGGATGGCCTCGCAGTTAGGGTAAGCCTTGCCGGCGGCGGCCTCGCTGTAAGCGCCAGGGACGCCCTGGTAGGCGACGCGGAGTTGAGAGCCGTGCATGGGCGCAGGGGAGAGGTCGGTGATGGTGAGAGGCTTGGGGAGATTGGAGATGGGACGAGATCGAGAGTGGGAGATGATTTGTGGCCGTTGACGATGGAGGAAGGGGTGAGGTGGTGGTCGGCATCGGCATCGGCATCGGGGGAGTTGTCGTCTTCCAATTGGTTGTGATGAGAGTGAGAGACGGCGACCTTGCTGGAGAGGATGGCGCAGGTGCTCTGCCAGTCAGCACGGTTGGATCCGATGGCGTTGTCAGGCCGCTGGATGCACCGGATTTGGCGAGTCCGGATCTGGGCCACAAATCTCGGGATCCTGGCTGAGGCGGAGGCGGCGTGATTGGGCGGAGAAGGAGAAAGAGTGGTGGCCATCTGATTTGATTGAAGAATTGCTTGAGGGAGAGAGGAGACGAGGAGGAGGAGAGGTACCTTCTTTCTTCTCTTTCCGATGAGAAGAGCCCTTCCGGCTGATGAAGAAATATATATATGAGAAAATGTATATCAGTCTGCGGGCTGAGAGTATTCTCTCAGCCTGCGGTGACGTGACTCAAATTGTTACCTCACTGACTCGCGGCACGCTTTTAGGTGACTGTTAAATTACCAAAAACCCCTTATGAAAAGCAACTCTTTTTGGTTCCCTTCCTTATTGTTTATTATTATTTTTCCCCTTTTTTTTGCCGCTCTTTATAGGATATTCTATATAAATTACTTTTCACTCTATTTCCTAATCTCTTTTTGAAAGATCTAGTTTCACATTTTCAGTCTGCGATAAACTTTTTCTCAAAATATAAAATCTTTTCAGATCAATTTTTTCTGCAAAATATTTAATGTCGACGTCTGAGCAGTATACCGGCGATCGTAATATGGAAGATATTGCATCTGGTTCTACTTTCTCTCAGAATATTGAAAATCTTGAAGGGTTGACATCTCTGCATGCCGATCAACAGGTTTTAATTGTTTATATATATTTAAAAACAATTTCTTAAATATTTAATGTTTTCTCTTTAGACTGTGAGATACTGCGACCTTTTTAATATTCGGTCGCAATCTTATTTGAAAATAATCTCCGGCTGTGAATTCTTTTTTCTAGGGTATGCGTCTTAGGTCGCAGTCTTTAGTAAGGAGTAATATATATTTCTTCACATACGGATAACTGCAACTTAGGTCATAGTCTTTAGTAAGGAGTAATATAGATTTCTTCACATGCGGGTAACTGCGACTTAGATCGCAGTCTTTAGTAAGGAATAATATAGATTTATTCACATACTGATAACTGCGACTTAGGTCGCAGTCTTCAATAAGGAGTATTATAGATTTCATTTCGTATGTGAAATCTTATTTTTATTTACTGCGACTTAGGTCGCAGTCTTTAGTAAGAAGTAATATAGATTTCTTCTCATACGGATAGCTGCGACCTTGGTCGCAACAGCTGATAAGAAGTAAATGTTTTCATCTCTTATGCGACCTTGGTCGCATTTATATAACTTATATTTTAGAATACAGTGATATCTAAAAAATATTTATATTCATTTAATTCGTGTAAATTCTTTTTCTAGGATATGAATGCACATGGAGAAATGTCTGGAAGCTCAGATAAGTTTATAGGGAAAAAGTTCCTGTCGCATATGGAAGCATACAATTTCTACAATTATTTTGCAAGGAATAGAGGTTTTAGCGTGAGAAGAAAAAGTACGGACAAGTCACGGAAGCCTCCTTATGAGATGATTTGCAGAAAATTTTGCTGCAACAAGGAAGGTCTGAAGAAGTTGTGTGACAAAAGACAGGAGGAGCTTACAGTGCATCGTCGAGTTACACTAGAGTAGCTTGTCTTGCTGAGATGCATATCCGTCTTCGTTTATTTTTGGACTCAACTCGATATTGGGTTATCACAAAATTTGTTGATACTCATTCACATGAATTGTCTAGCCCGGATAAGGTACATCACCATTACTCTCACCAGACTCATCGTTCAACAATTAGCAGAAGCATTATGAGCAATCTGGTTGATGTTGGAATGCGGCCTTCAAATATTTCTCGCGTTGTTAATGCAATGAGCCAGGGAGAAGGCTGTGAAGAAGTGCGCCCTCAACAAGTTATTGATTTCACTCGTCAACGTAGAAATAACTGCGGTCATGAGTTTATTGCTATTATCAAATATTTTCAAGAGAAAGCCGAGACCGATCCAGAATTCTTCTTTTCAAGTGAAGTTGATAACGCGGGCACACTTAGAAGCATTTTTTAGGCTGATGGAAGAGCTATTTCCTCGTATCTGAGCTTCTGTGATGTGATCGTTTTTGACACCACATACAGAACTAATAACTTGAGCTTGCCATTTGCTCCATTCACTGGAGTAAATCATCACCGGCAGTCAATTTTGTTCGGCTGTGCAATGCTTGCTGATGAGCAGAGGGATACTTTTGTTTGGTTATTCCAAAAATGGCTCAAGTGCATGCATGGAGTTGAACCGAAACTGATTATTACTGATCAGGATGCGCAGATTGGTGAGGCCATCAAGATTGTTTTCCTGACGTCTCGGCACCGTTACTGTTTCTGGGATGTACGAAAACATATTGCCGAGTAACAAATCCCAATGGCTAACAAGTATGGAGAAGATATGGTCTCCGATTTCCATGCTTGGTACACCTCCCGCGATATAAGCACTTGTGAGGAACGATGGCGTCTGATGAGTGAAAAATATCAGTTAGAAGAAGAAGATGACAGTTAGTTGATGAAGATGTACAGGCTTCGTGGACATTGGGTTAATGCATATCTCAAGGATGTTTTCTGTGCTGGAATGACAACCAGTCAGAGGTCCGAGAGTATTAATTCCTTCTTTGATGGTTTTGTTAACTCAAACACTAAACTAGTGGAATTTGTTCACCAATATGATAAAGTCGTTGCTTCCCATCGTGCATCTGAATCTCTTCAAGATTTTAGGGGTTGAATTCTGTGCCCAATTGTACATCCAATCCATATGAGATACAGGTATCGAAGTTGTATACACCGAAGATTTTTCAGTTGTTCCAAAGGAATGGGCAGTTGTAATGACATTGTTTTCAGAAGAGGTGGAACATGACAAACCTGGATCAACATATTTGGTTGGTAATTTTTCAGAATCAAAAGACAGTTGGGAAAAGGTCAGTTATGATAAGCGAGAGGAACTTCATGTTTCTTGCAGTTGCTCGTTATTTGAAACAGAGGGTATCCTATGCAGACATATTCTGTGTATTTTGTGGCGCAATCACGTTACACATATACCGGAATCATATATACTTCAGAGATGGAGGTTGGATGCTCGTTACAAAAATGTTGCAATTGAAAATGGCACGAGGCCTTTTCCCAGTCAAGGCACTCCACGGACGGCTAGATTGTGGACAGTTCGTTCAAAATTTAATGCAATTCTGGACATGGTCGCTGATTCTGATGAAAATATTTCAAAGTTGGAGGGAGTTTTGGAAAGTTTCGCCCAAGATACCACTAGAGAATACAGAGTAATGTCAGGAAATGATCATTCATCACATCCTAAGACTGCCGTTGGTTCCAGTGGATCCGTTGTCATATTGCGAGATGGTGAAGAATTGAATATACGTGATCCAATTGGTCCTGTACCAACCAAGGGAGACCTAGAGCTGCATCCAGGCTTAAGTCTGGTTTTGAAGATTCTATATATCAGAAGGAAGTTAAGCATCGAAGATGTGGTAACTGCCAAGAGCTGGGCCATTACAGGACTGGTTGTCCGTTAATGGTATATTACATTAAACCTGTTAATCAATTTTTTTTATAACGATTAATCTTTAAAATTCTTACTATTTATTTTTTTATTGGCAGAAGAAGTAGGTTTTGGTTGCCTCCATCTCGAAGGAACAAAGACTTCAATTTTTTATGAAGTGCGACCAGGGTCGCACAGTGTAGAGAGATTAAGTCGCATTCTGACACTGGCGTGTAATTATAATCAGATTTATTATCATTCTTTGATTTCTACTGTATTATTTTTGTATGTACTTGTACTTTAAAGTTTTAATGCTACAAAATTCTACTTTATAGTTTAATTTTTTTTGTACATAATATAGTCAGAGACTTTGGTCGCAGTGTACATGGTTAATTGCGACCAAGGTCGCAGTGTTGTTATTGATAAAGATGGCCAGCAACTGCAATCTAGGGTCGCACTACATGTATTGCGACTTAGGTCGCACTACATGTACTGCGACTTAGGTCGCAGTACGTTAGGTAGGTGTTTCCTTTATATTAACACGCATAGCGATCAAGGTCGCAGTGTTGTTGTTGATTAAAACATTGCCGCCATCAACTGCGAATAAGGTCGCATTGTATTTTATTAAGACTGCGGCTATCAACTGTCGCAACCTTCTTTTTAAAATTTTGAGATGGTGAAGACTTAAGTCGCAGTACGTTAGGTATGTATTTCCTTAATATTAACATGCATAGCAACCAAGGTCGCAGTGTTATTGTTGATTAAAACATTGCCGCCATCAACTGCGACCAAAGTCGCATTGTATTTTACTAAGGCTGCGGCTATCAACTGCGACCAAAGTCGCAACCTCTTTTTAGAATTTTGAGATGGTGAAGACTTAAGTCGCTGTACGTTAAGTAGGTGTTTCCTTTATATTAACATGCATAGCGACGAAGGTCGCAGTGTTATTGTTGATTAACACAATTACTGAAGGCATGTTTGTTTCTAACATCAGTACGCAATAGTAAAAGCCAAGTTGTAACAAATGAAGACTGTAAATAATCAATGGAACTTATAATAAATAAATGTATAGAAATGTGTATAAATTAAATCAATACAACCAAAAAATTATGCAATGAATTGCACTTGAAATATTTTTTCCATTTATAAGAAAACAACTGTGGTATATCAATAATTTGTCAACTATCAGTCTTCATATGTCGTATGTCGTATAATGTCTGTTTCTTCATCCCAACTCTTCTCTACATCTGCAAGTATCATGTATGCAAGCTCACTTCTTAGTTTCTGTACACCAGCAACCGTAACAGCATCAACAGCTGATGGATTATAACCAGACGCTATGCTTTCCATGTACTTGCATACATATATAGCGCAATCAACACTGAAATTTTCATAGAGCAATCATTAAATGAAATTAGATTTTGTACTAAAAAAAAGTAGAAAATATGAAATGAAATTAGATGTCAAAAATTTATATACCTGTTTGCTTGTTGGGGGCATTTTGCGTATTTTATTTTAATTTTTCTCATTAATTTTTTGGAATGAATCTCAAAAATCTCTAATAATCTATCTTTCTGCAATGTCAATAGGAACAAAAATTAGTATTAATCAAATTAATTGCAAGTTTCCAGTAATCAAAATATTAAAATTTAACTCACCATTATTCTTGCATCTCTTTGGTAAAGCTTTGTTATACTACTTTTTTTGTCAGCTGGGACCAAAGAGTTGTAAAAAATCCACTCTTCTGTGGAGCAATCGAATACCAGCAAGGTCCAGTGAAATCCCGGCTCGTCGGCACTATGTTTGTGATTGATCGGGAAGAACATGTACTGCACGTCAGCTGTCCAGTTTTTCAACAGCTTCTGCTGATGAAATGACCTTCCAGATCTTCAATTTTATTTACAACACCGTGCTGCGGACAAGAAAAAAAAAATTTAAATCAAATACAAAATGAATTAAAAATATAACAAAAAATTATAAACTGCGACCTTAGTCGCACTATATTATTTAGTCGCAGTATATGAGTTAGTAGCAGTACATTTTAATTATAAACTGCGACCTTGGTCGCAGCTCCGACCTTGGTCGCAGGTCGTAGCTGTTACATTTTGTCGCAGTACCTGAGTTAGTAGCAATACATTTTAATTATAAACTGCGACCTTGGTCGCAGCTCCGACCTTGGTCGCAGGTCGCAGCTGTTACATTTGTCGCAGTACCTGAGTTAGTAGCAATACATTTTAATTATAAATTGCGACCTTAGTCGCAGTACATGTGTTAGTAGCAGTACATTTTAATTATTCACTGCGACCTTAGTCGCAGTACATGATTTATGCCTACACAGAGATAGAGAATATTAGTAATCTGTTCCAGAGTTGATATTATATTAAACCGTAAAGGAGAAAGTAGATTTTTACCCAAGCTTCGCTTCGAAGAATATGCTTTTTAATCCTTCTCTTTTCTCAAGATGCTGCATGTAGAAATGAATTACATTCGCATCTAAGTCTCTACTGAACATCAGTTCCTCAATGTCATTCCTTGAAATGATGATTGCATTATTGGTATCCTGATACGCAGTAGAACTGCAAGATATTCAAAACAAAGTTAGTAATTTAATTGTTCTTATATAAGGTATAACAGAAATTTTTTGATATGAATTAACTTACTCAGAGTAGGACTTGTCGAAGAAATGTTTTATAAGAGCTTGTTGATGGGGCTGTAGAATTCTGTATGATGTGGTTTTCGGTCAATTCTCTCGATTTTGGCTCAGTGGAGGAAATCTCTTTGTCGCCGAAACCAGCGGTAGAACTCGCAGCCGCAGGCTGTGGAAGAGGATGAAAAACACCTAGAGGGGGGGTGAATAGGTGTGATTGCTAATCTTAAAAATTTTAACTCTCTAAATGCGGAACCTAAAACAAGTGAGGCTCAACTTAGTACAATTCAACAAGTGTAGCCGAATTCCTCTTGCGAGGCTCTGGACTAAACTCCTCTTGATTCCCCTTGATATGGGTTGAGGCGCTATGTGAAGCTCTTGTTGGATGAGTACGAGATTGGCACACACAAGTATGAAATGAATGATATGAAGAATGATGCAAACACAATGATATATGGCAAGAATTACAAGCAAGCAAATAGTAGCACAAGAGAATTAAACAATATCACAAGTATGCAATAGAAATCAATAAGGAGCTATTGAAAAGTAAAGTAAGAATTAGACGCAAAGGCAATCGCAAACAAAGTGATTTGTTTCGAGGTTCGAGCCACCGCTCTACTCCCCGCCTTCACCTCCGTGAAGGGTTTCCACTATCCACCGAGGACGCCTTTACAATTGGTCTACCGAAGACCGAGCACCGAGCTCCACCGAGTACAAAGGACCTCTACCGAAGAGGTTGCTCCAAAAGGAAAGGATTACAGGAACCAAGTGATCACAACAAGATCACTACACTATTTCTCAAACTCTTTTACAAACACTCTCACTTCAATTACAACTTCACTATAGAATGAGTATAGGATTTTGGCTCTATGAAGTGTGGTGAGAAAAACTTCAGTTGTAGAGTGATATTAGTAATCAAACACAACTGAAAAACAGGCTCAAAAAGAATTGGAATGAAAGCTTTAAACTCTTTTCTTTTCTCTTTTGAAAACAACACAAACTTGAGGATTTTTTCTTGGTGATATGAAAGAGAGACTTCTCCTCTATTTATAGGGTTAAAAATAGGTTAAAAACAATTTCTTTTGGTCTTATTTCTCTGAAAAAGCTCCCCAACAACTCTCCAAAAATCTGTTAAAGCTGAAAACAAAACAGTTTTTTCAGAATAGCCCAAAGAGGAAAGAGCCGTTAGGCTATAGCAGGCTTGGCGGTCGACCGGTCCGGTCGACCGTCAGGCCAGCTGCAAGAGCCGTTGGCTCTCGGTCGACCGGTCCGGTCGACCGTCCCAAAAGAGGAAACACAGTTTCCTTCTTCCGGTCGACCGGTCCGGTCGACCGAAACAAACTGTGAGCAATTTGCTCTCCGTCGGTCGACTGGGCCGGTCGACCGACAGACATGCACAAACAGTGCATGTCCAGACACATCGCCGGTCGACCGGGCCGGTCGGCCGGAGTTGCCTGAAACTGAAAAATTGGGCTGGTTTTTGAGTTAGAAAAATTTTGAGAAATATTTTAAAAATACATATAGCTAAGTATTATGCAGAAAATAGTTTATACACATGTTTTATACAAGATTTTCAAGATATAAAGCTTTTGGTACATGTATATATAAATTAAGGCATAAAACTTAGAAATAACCATTTTTAAAACATAGGAAAATATATGAAACAAGTGTGTGTGCAAATCCTAGATCCAAATTTCATATACTCAAACTTTAACATTCTATTTCTTACAATGTTTCTAAGGACTTCAAGATCTTCAATAGGCTTCTTCATATAATCTTCAACACTTATTCCTTGAGCCCAATTGGAGTTGACTTGAGTCCAAATCCTTGTATTTGTGAGAAAGACTTCTAGAATGAATAGAAATCTGAAACACACTTAAACAACAAATGTTATTAGTACAAATAACTAATATGTTTTGTAATCATCAAAATACACTAATCATGGGTGATTGTAACCTTGGGCCAACAATCTCCCCCTTTTTGATGATGACAAAACATATAGGTTATTTAAATAAACATGGAATAGGAGTTTGAAAAACTCCTCCTCAAATAATGCTATGTATAAAAATTTGACTATGGAAGCACAATACATAAAGCATTCAAGGCAAAATAGTTTTGTCAAAAACTTAAATAAACAAACTTAACAAGCTCAAACAAATTCAAATATCAAACTCTTAAACTTATTCAAATTCAAATAAACAAACTTAACAAGCTCAAACAAATTCAAAATATCAAACTCTTAAACTTATTCAAATTCAAATAAACAAACTTAACACACTCAAACAAATTCAAAATATCAAACTCTTAAACTTATTCAAATTCAAAGCAAACTCTTAAACAACTTATTCTCCCCCTTTTTGTCATACATCAAAAAGGGTTAAAATACCAATTGAAAAATAAATTTATTTTTAAGAATCCATAATGCAAACATTCAACTCACCACAAATAAATGAAAATCTAGCATAATGTAGAGGTTTAGTAAAAATATCGGCAAGTTGAAAATCGGTAGAAACATATTCAATCTCAATATCACCTTTCTCATAATGATCTCTAAGAAAGTGATACCTAATGTCAATGTGTTTGGTTTTACTATGTTGATTTGCATTCTTTGTCATGTGAATAGTACTAGTATTATCACAAAATATTTTAACATGATCAAAGTGTAAATCATAATCGAGGAGAGTATGTTTCATCCAAAGAACTTGTGCACAACAAGCTCCGGCTGCAACATACTCCGCCTCGGCGGTTGATAGGGCTACCGAATTTTGCCTTTTGGAAGACCAAGATACAAGACAATTACCCAAGAATTAACATGTTCCACTTGTGCTCTTCCTATCTACCCTACAACCCGCATAGTCGGCATCCGAAAAACTCTTCATTTCAAATAATCCGGTTTTAGGATACCACAAACCCATTTCAATAGTGCCCTTAAGGTATCTAATTATGCGTTTAACCGCAATTATGTGAGATTCTTTAGGACAAGATTGAAAACGTGCACAAAGACAAACGGAAAACATAATATCCGGCCTACTAGCCGTCAAATAAAGCAAGCTACCAATCATGCTACGATATAATTTAATGTCTACACTTTTACCTTGTTCATCCTTGTCAAGCTTTGTAGTTGTTGCCATGGGAGTTTTGCTTACTTTCGACCCTTCAAGCCCAACCTTTTGATTAGTTCCTTTGTGTACTTGGCTTGATTGATGAAGATCCCATCCTTCTTTTGCTTGATTTGGAGTCCAAGGAAATAGTTGAGCTCCCCCATCATAGACATTTCAAATTCATCCTTCATGCATGACTCAAAAGCTTTGCAAAGAGATTCATTAGTAGAACCAAAAATAATATCATCTACATAAATTTGCACAATAAGAATATCTTTTTCTACATGTTTAGTAAACAATGTTGTGTCAATTTTACCTTTCTTAAAACCATTTGAAATCAAAAATGAAGAAAGTCTTTCATACCAAGCCCTAGGAGCTTGTTTTAAACCATAAAGAGCTTTATCTAATTTAAAAACAAAATCCGAATATGTAGGATCAACAAACCCGGGGGGGTTGTTCAACATACACCTCCTCTTCAATAAATCCATTTAGAAAAGCACTTTTAACATCCATTTGAAATAATTTGAAATCTTTATATGAGGCAAAAGCTAGTGTCATCCGTATGGCTTCAAGCCGTGCTACGGGTGCAAATGTTTCTTCAAAATCGATCCCTTCGATTTGAGTGTAACCTTGGGCAACTAACCTAGCCTTGTTTCTAACTACATTACCCGATTCATCCAACTTGTTCTTAAAGATCCACTTAGTACCAATTGTTGGTCTATCGTGGGGCCTAGGAACAAGGTGCCAAACTTGGTTGCGCTCAAATTGATTGAGCTCCTCTTGCATGGCTAGCAACCAATATGAATCGGCCTCGGCTTCGAGGACATTTTTGGGTTCAATATGAGAAATGAATGCATAGTTACCACAATAGTCATGAAGTCTAGAGCGAGTAGTTACCCCTTTTGATACTTCACCTATGACGAGGTCCTTGGGATGATGTGGATTGTATCTCCAATCCTTTGGTAGTGGTTGAGTAGGCTCCACCTCATGTGTTTGATTTTCATTTCCTTGTGCCTCTTCCACCTTAGCTTCGCTTCCTTCATCATCCTTTGGTTTGTCTCCCATAGTAGAAGCATCCTCCAAGGTCACTTTCTCCAAACCTTCATCCAATGCATCTATTTCTACAACATTCTTAACAAACTTGTTAGATTCCTCAAACTTAACATGAATAGACTCTTCAATAGTCAATGATGATCTAATGAAAATTCTATAAGCCTTACTAGTGTTTGAGTAACCTACAAAAATAGCCTCATAAGATCTAGCATCAAACTTTCCTAAATTATCTTTTGTGTTTAAAACAAAACATTTGCAACCAAAAACTTTAAAATAGGAAACATTAGGTTTTCTAGAAAAATACATTTCAAAAGAAGTTTTAGTAGTATTTTGCACAAGAAAACACGATTTGATATATAGCATGATGTATTTACGGCCTCGGCCCACAAATAATGTGGTAGACCATATTCACTTAGCATTGTCCTAGCCATCTCTTGTAATGTTCTATTTTTCCGTTCAACTACTCCATTTTGTTGTGGAGTTCTAGGACAAGAAAGTTCATGCTTTATTCCATGTTCATCACAAAAAGTGGTAAAGGGTTGGTTAATGAATTCACCTCCTCTATCACTTCTTATTCTCAAAATCGAAACATCTTTTTCTTTTTCAACTCTTTTCTTAAAAGTTTGGAAATACGAAAATGCTTGGCTTTTATGTTCAAGAAAGAAAACCCAAGTAAATCTTGAAAAGTCATCAACCAAAACATAAGCAAATCTATTCCCACTTAGACTTTTGGTTTGTGTAGGGCCAAAAAGATCCATATGGATTAACTCCAAAGGAAGTGATGTTATGATATCCTTAATTGACTTGAAAGAAGACTTAGTTTGTTTCCCAAATTGACATGCGTCACAAACTCGGTCTTTTTCAAAATTCAAGTAAGGAATACCTTTCACCATTTCCTTTGTGTTTAACCTAGAAATGTGATCAAAAGAAATATGCCCTAATCTCCTATGCCACAACCAAGAGTCATCATCGAGGGCTTTCAAACAAGTAATATTACAAGACATATTTAACATATCAATCATATAAATATTACTTTCACGAAAACCGGAAAATACACAAACATTAGAAGTTCTATCAATTACTTTACAAGAAATATTATCAAAAATAATATCAAAACCTTTATCACAAAGTTGACTAACACTCAAGAGATTATGCTTGAGGCCATCAACTAAAACTACATTTTCAATTAAAGGAGAGGTGCCAAGTTTTACATTACCAATACCGATGATTTTACCCTGGCGTCATCTCCGAAGGTGACGGTGCCACCTTCATGATATCTTGATAGGGTTGCAAAGTTGTTGATGTCCCATGTCATGTGCCTTGAGCAACCGCTATCAAGATACCACAATCCTCTACGTCGTTGGGATTTGGAAAGTACCTACATCATTTAACATAATTGTTGATTTTGGTACCCAAACTTTCTTGGGTCCTTTAAAGTTAGTGCCTCGAACCCAAATATTATGACGTGAAACGTTTAATCTATCATAGAAAAAATTGGCTAAGTGCCCTTTCCGTCCACAATGTGAACATGAGAACACTCTACCATACATGAATGCATGATGTGTATGTGTAGTGTGAGCATGTTTTGGGGTTTTGTCATGTTGTTTAGGTTGTGTAGTATGAACATGAACATGAGCATGAGCATTTTTCTTTGGGGCTTGTTTCTTAGGAAACATAGCCTCAATTTTCTTCTTGTTAAACTCACAATCTTTCAACACAACACTTAATGAGTCTAATCTTTCCTTAAGCATAGTAACTTCACTTGAATCAATTAGTGGGGCCTTACCTTTGCAAGAAATCTTATATTTTCAAAATCATTTTTGGTAGTAGCCAAAGTGGAAACCAAATCATCTTTTTCCTTGTAAGAGTAAACACTTGAAGACTTAAAGATTCATTATCGTTTTTCATTTTAAGATACTTTTTCTTTAAGAAATTATAGTTTTGTGACAACTCAACAAAAGCCTCTTCTAACACATCCATAGAAAGTTCATTATCATGAGAAGGGGAAGAGGTTACCTTACTTGTGCCTTCATTAGCCATGAAGCACATGTTGGCGGTGTCTATTTCTTCCTCGGATTCGGTCTCCGAATCCCAAGTTGCCTTCATAGCCTTCTTCTTGTAAGGCTTCTTTGAAGTGGAGGGTTTAGCTTTGTCCGGACACTCCGTCACAATGTGTCCCGGTCTTTGGCAATTGAAGCACACAATCTTCCTTTCTCTTTGCCTCCTTGCCATCTTCTTCTACCTTGGTACTTCGCCTTGTTGTACATCCTCCGGACATTCTTAACAAGGAGTGAGAGCTCCTCATCATCTTCTTCTTCATCATCTTCATCGGAGTGTGTAGCTTGACTCTTGAAGGCGATAGTCTTCTTTTTGGAAGGAGCCATATCCTCCCTTGCTTTCCTTTCCATCTCATGGGTTTTGAGGTTCCCAATGAGACCTATAAGCTCCATCTCTTCATTGTCGTTGAGTTCCTTCAAGGTTGTTGCTTTAACTTCCCATGAAGGAGGAAGAGCCCGGATGATCTTCCTTACTCTTTGATCATTGTTGATATCTTCACCTAAAGAAGAGAGTCCATTAGTAATCTTGGTAAATCTTGTAACCATATCATCTATGGTTTCATTTTCTTGCATGCTAAACGTTTCATATTGGGACCAAAGAAGGTCAATCTTAGCCTTCTTTACTTGTGAGGTCCCCTCATGTGTGACTATCAAATGTGACCAAATCTCATATGCGGATTTGCAATGAATAACCCTAGAAATGTCATCATCATTAAGGGCTTGTAGAAGTGCATAGTGAGCTTTGGCATTGGCATCGAATTCCTTAGTCTCTATTTCGGACCAAGTGGATTCGTCACCGGGGGTACACTAAAGGACTTAGTCACGGCTTTTGCAACTCGGCTACCTAGAGATTGCAAAAACACGGTCATCTTAACTTTCCATATGGGAAAGTTAAGTCCATCAAACTTAGGAGGGGTCTTAATTCTATCGGCCATTTTTACTATATGAAAATGAATGAAATGATTAGCAAATTAGGATCTTCTCTAAGGTTGTTAAACCAAATCCTAGAGTCCAAGCTCTGATACCAATTGAAAAACACCTAGAGGGGGGGTGAATAGGTGTGATTGCTAATCTTAAAAATTTTAACTCTCTAAATGCGGAACCTAAAACAAGTGAGGCTCAACTTAGTACAATTCAACAAGTGTAGCCGAATTCCTCTTGCGAGGCTCTGGACTAAACTCCTCTTGATTCCCCTTGATATGGGTTGAGGCGCTATGTGAAGCTCTTGTTGGATGAGTACGAGATTGGCACACACAAGTATGAAATGAATGATATGAAGAATGATGCAAACACAATGATATATGGCAAGAATTACAAGCAAGCAAATAGTAGCACAAGAGAATTAAATAATATCACAAGCATGCAATAGAAATCAATAAGGAGCTATTGAAAAGTAAAGTAAGAATTAGACGCAAAGGCAATCGCAAACAAAGTGATTTGTTTCGAGGTTCGAGCCACCGCTCTACTCCCCGCCTTCATCTCCGTGAAGGGTTTCACTATCCACCGAGGACGCCTTTACAATTTGGTCTACCGAAGACCGAGCACCGAGCTCCACCGAGTACAAAGGACCTCTACCGAAGAGGTTGCTCCACAAGGAAAGGATTACAAGAACAAGTGATCACAACAAGATCACTACACTATTTCTCAAACTCTTTTACAAACACTCTCACTTCAATTACAACTTCACTATAGAATGAGTATAGGATTTTTGGCTCTATGAAGTGTGGTGAGAAAAACTTCAGTTGTAGAGTGATATTAGTAATCAAACACAACTGAAAAACAGGCTAAAAAAGAATTGGAATGAAAGCTTTAAACTCTTTTCTTTTCTCTTTTGAAAACAACACAAACTTGAGGATTTTTTCTTGGTGATATGAAAGAGAGACTTCTCCTCTATTTATAGGGTAAAAATAGGTTAAAACAATTTCTTTTGGTCTTATTTTCTCTGAAAAAGCTCCCCAACAACTCTCCAAAAATCTGTTAAAGCTGAAAACAAAAACAGTTTTTCAGAATAGCCCAAAGAGGAAAGAGCCGTTAGGCTATAGCAGGCTTGGCGGTCGACCGGTCCGGTCGACCGTCAGGCCAGCTGCAAAGAGCCGTTGGCTCTCGGTCGACCGGTCCGGTCGACCGTCCCAAAAGAGGAAACACAGTTTCCTTCTTCCGGTCGACCGGTCCGGTCGACCGAAACAAACTGTGAGCAATTTGCTCTCCGTCGGTCGACTGGGCCGGTCGACCGACAGACATGCACAAACAGTGCATGTCCAGACACATCGCCGGTCGACCGGGCCGGTCGGCCGGAGTTGCCTGAAACTGAAAAATTGGGCTGGTTTTTGAGTTAGAAAAATTTTGAGAAATATTTTAAAAATACATATAGCTAAGTATTATGCAGAAAATAGTTTATACACATGTTTTATACAAGATTTTCAAGATATAAAGCTTTTGGTACATGTATATATAAACTAAGGCATAAAACTTAGAAATAACCATTTTTAAAACATAGGAAATATATGAAACAAGTGTGTGTGCAAATCCTAGAGCCAAATTTCATATACTCAAACTTTAACATTCTATTTCTTACAATGTTTCTAAGGACTTCAAGATCTTCAATAGGCTTCTTCATATAATCTTCAACACTTGTTCCTTGAGCCCAATTGGAGTTGACTTGAGTCCAAATCCTTGTATTTGTGAGAAAGACTTCTAGAATGAATAGAAATCTGAAACACACTTAAACAACAAATGTTATTAGTACAAATAACTAATATGTTTTGTAATCATCAAAATACACTAATTATGGGGATTGTAACCTTGGGCCAGCAGAGGATTTTCATTTTTTTCTTCTTCTGTTTTGGATAAACAAAGTCGGAGTCATCGCGATCTTTTTCAGCGCGCTTGCGTTCTTTGACTCCCCTTTCTATTGTTCCTTTAGAGGTTTCCAAAACAGCTTCTTTTGAGGATTGCTTCTGAGGCGGAGTATGTTCTTGAATTTCTTCTTCAGAAGCTCTATCTCTTTGGATTTCTTGAGTCATTTGACTTATATTCAGAGAAAAACTTGGCATATCTTCTCCAGTAATATTTAAAATAGACTCAGAACCCATGATTTTATCCTCTTCCAGTTTTTTTTTCTTCTCCTCTTCAGCCTGCTTCTCCATCTGCTCCTTCATTCTTTTGTCTCCATCTGCGCCTTCCTCCTCTTCTTCTCATTCTCTTCCTCTTCCCTCCTCCTCCTCTCCTGCCCCTCCTCTTCCCTCCTCCTCTTCTCCTTCTCCTGCTCCTCCTTTTCCCTCCTCTTCTTCTCCTTCTCCTCTTCTTCCCTCATTCTCCTTTCATTCTCCTCCTCTTCCCTTCTTCTATTCTCCTTCTTCTTCTCCTCCACTTCTCTCCTCCTGTTCTCCTTTTCCTTCTCTTCTTCCCTCTTCTTCTCCTTCTCTTTCTCTCCTCTTCCCTCTTCCTCCTTTCATTCTCCTCCTCTTCCCTTCTTCTATTCTCCTTCTCCTTCTCCTCCACTTCTCTCCTCCTGTTCTCCTTTTCCTTCTCTTCTTCCCTCTTCTTCTCCTTCTTCTTCTTCGCAGCAGCGGCTGCTCTCAGCAGCTCTCTTCTTCCTCTTCTTTAACCTTTAATTTTCTCTGCTGCCTTTTTTTTTTCTTCTCTCTTTTTTCTCTCCTTTTTAATTTTAATTCAGCCTTGAGTCTTTTCTCAGTCTCCATATTTTCAATCTTTTTTCAAGCTGAGAAACATAATCTCTTAAGTGCTGATTTTCAGACCTCAATTGTTTTATTTCTTCTTCTTGAACATCCGGTGGAGGTGGCAAATAACCTTGAAAAATTGGTTCTTGCTCACTCGTTTCAGCCGGTTCTGGCTCCTTTTCAGCCGGGATGTCAGCCTCATTACATGTATGGCCTCCTTCATCTCCTTCACTTTCACCTTCTTCTTCTTCTTTTTCTTCTTCTTCATCTTCACCTTCATCTTCTGCTACTTCTTCTTCCTCATCCTCTTCCCCTTCAACAGGAAGGCCAACCATATTTTTTTCACCATTAGAGATGTTGGCCATTCGACTCAAAATCTGAAAATAAACATAAAAAGGTAAGCTAAAAATAAAATAATGAAATAATGATACTGCGACCATGGTCGCAGTTTATTTATGAAATATTTTGGATAAGAATGCGACCATGGTCGCAGTATGTTTGTCGTGCACAAAATTTATCTGCCAAGACATGCAGCTCAACACTGCGACCATGGTCGCAATTCTGTTGAAAAGGGTATTTTCAAGAGAATGCGACCATGGTCGCACATTATTTGTCAGGCAGAAAAATGAACTGCGAAAGGTGCAGCTCAATACTGCGACTATGGTCGCATTTTATTTGTACTACACATAAAAGAAGTTTAACTTACAATATTGCTGTCAATCTTTTTTAGATCAACTTCAAGTAGAGATCTGCTAAATTTTGGAGGTCCCATCTTACTGCGCGTGGGGTTTTTCCTCCAAATCAGACCTCTGCTCAAAAATAGGTGCCCTCTCACACAGCCAATACTGCAAAAATGAAAAATTAAATTTGTTTCCACAAATTTTCTCAATTTATGGGTAAATTTCATACAATGTTGGCCAAATTTGAGATTTCTACTTACAATAATTTGCACGGAGCATCCTTGCAGCTCGTACGTGGTTTGCCTGAAGATGTCCATTGAGTCAATCAGGAATTGCCAAACAGCTTTTGCCCAGCATATTGTCCTCATCAGTTGCATATTGGCAATCTGTTCCACAATATACCACGGCACTGTGCATTTACTGCCAGAGAAGAAAAGCGTGGCCGATGTACAGGATGACTAATGTGGTAAAGTCTTGAGCTGCAAGTCTATTTATGTCTCTTATAATTTCATTTATAGACAATTGCTGCTCAGATTGTTCATCCGGTGTCACATCTAATATATCCCTCTTCCTTCTCTTGACAAGAAGATCATCCAAAACATCTTCAATAGATACTTTTATGATCTTCTTTATATTGGGAAAAAAATGTTTTATAACCCCTCTATCTTTCATCGTACATGTCTTATTCATCAAAAATCTGCCCCATTGACAGGTAGACCAAAAGTTAGGGCAACATCATCCACTGTTAACTCAATCTCTTTGTCCCCAATTGTAAAGGTCTTTGTATTCCTGTCATACTTGTCTAAAATACGTAGTACGGCAACGTTTGATTTTAGAGCCTTTTCAGCACCAAATTCTTCATTGTAGAACGCCATGAAGATTGGGCCAAATGGGGTATTCTTCATCGCCTCTACGAAATCAGCCTGTATGTACTTCTTAAATTTCTTCATTAACTGGCACATTGGTTTTATGCTTGATCTCAGAGGACGAACCTGTATCTGTTGTTTACCTACGTAGGAAGAAAAATTAAACACTTTAGACCAATGATTATTTAAAAATTATAAGGGAATAAAAAGCATATTTATTTTTAATAAACTGCGACCTCGGTCGCAGTCATGCATTGCAAAAAAAAACAACTAGAACCAGGACTACACTGCGACCAAGGTCGCATAAAACTACAGTTCAAACAGAAACAACTGCGACACAAGTTTGATAAAAACATATTATTTAAAATAACTGCGACCTTGGTGAAGACTTGAGACTACAACTCTTATTTAAAACAACTGCGACCCCATGTCGTCAGTATGTAAGAAAAAAAAAGTAAGTTTCATATACTGCGACCTACGTCGTATTCGTCTACAAGGAAAGGTAAAAAAAAAAAAATTTCAAAGTCGCACAGATCTGAACTGCGACACAGTAAAAATAGAAGTAAATAATAAAAACTTTCAAAAAATAGGACCTTTATCGTCTCAAGTTTGAAAATTTCTTTCTAATTGCGACCATGGTTCCAATATTTAAAAAAAAATTAAAAAAAACGTGTGCGACTTCAGAAATAAATCTTGAAAAAATTAAAACTATTAAAATACACAAACCCTAAAATTTTTGAAAATATCATTTTTGTAGTACCTTTTTCGACGGATGATTTCTTAGGCGCCATCAGTTGCAAATATGTTTTTTAAAAAACGGATCAAATTTTAGAAGGAAAAGAACTAATTGGATCAGAACCGCCGGTTGAAGTTTTAGAGCTGTAAATTTTTTTGGAAGACAATTTTTTTACAATAAGGTAAAAGGTTGTGAGGGAGGGTATTTTCGGAAAATACAATGTTGAGGTGACTTGCATTTAATTGGGCGGGATTTTACAGGATTTTGTCCGCCAAATTTTTTTACAGATGTGGGGCGGTGATGTTGCCACGCCCGCAGGCTGAGAAAACTCTCTCAGCCTGCAGGCTGAGGTACAGTAAGCCCTATATATATATATATATATATATATATATATATATATATATATATATATATATATATATATATATATATATATATATGAGAGAAATGTAAATCAGCTGACACAGGAAGCAAATTCGTCCTATGTCGCACTCAAAAATCATATTCCCGAATGAATTTTCAAGATCCGACCGTATATTATCATCTTCATATTCTAAGATATACACATCTAAAAAATCAAGTGATTTGAAGTTCGTTTACTCATTGATCTAAACGTTCTATTTTGTTCTATTGTTTAAAAACCGTTAATGTTTGAACCCAAAAAAATGTAGTAAACAAACTTCAAATCACTTGATTTTTTATATGTATATATCATAGAATATGAAGATGATAATGTGTGGTCGGATCTTGAAAATTCATTCGGGAAATATGATTTTGAGTGCGACATAGGAGGAGTTGCCTCCTGTGTCAGCTGATTTACATTTCTCTCTCTCTCTCTCTCTCTCTCTATATATATATATATATATATATATATATATATATATAGATATATATATATATATATTCAAGTGACAGTGGGAAAGGGTTTGGTGGGTGTGAAGAAATTGAGATTTGAGGAGGAAGGAAAAGGGGAAGGTGTTTTGTTTGTTTGTTTGTTTGTTGAGGCAAATCCAGCAACCCACCCCCTCTCACCCACCTCCCCGCCAGGAGAGTAAAACATAATATAATGATTAAACATCAACAGTAAATTAATGGTCATTATTGGTGAAAGGGGTGGGTGGAGGGTCTCTCAACAAAAAGGGAACACAGATTAGAAAATTTGTATGCCAATCACCCATCATAATTGCTAAGCCTGCCATTATTGTGGTGATGTCACTCTTGTTTATATGTGAAAAACCCCATTTTATTTTCTAATTTTAATTTAAAAACAGTCCTCCTTTTATCTTTCTACTATACTTTTCTGGTGGCGGAAAGCAGGAGGATTGAAAAGACAAATTACAAGGAAACAGAGATGGTGTAATACCCCGTTCCCGGAATACGTACTTAGTTGCGTATTCAGATTTTCCGATCGTATTTTTTCGATTTGTTTCCTGTAATTGTTTTGCTTTATGAAATCCTTATATGATTGTTTTGTCTTGGATTTGGATTCGTGGACTCGGAGTCAGTCCCAGTCCGAACCAGGAACCCGATTATAGTATATTATTCGATTTGGTCTTTCCGGTGATTAGATTTGACCGATTTTAGTTTTAAATATCATTTCCATTATTATATATTTTCTATGATTTTCTAGATTTTTCTGGAATTAAAATGAAAATCTTCAAAACCGGTGTCGGCCAGTGTCGCTGACCGCTTCCCGGATTTTTATTTCACAAACCATTTGGAATTTCTCGAAGAGTCTTTAGACGATTCTTCTTAGAGTAATATTTCCTACCTAAATCCTTTTTCTAAAGATTTTACGAAATTATGGATTTTCCACCGGAGTCGGTAGATAACCGATTCCAGGATTTTTAATTCACACACAGCTAGGAATTTCTAGGTGGTCCTTTAGACTTTAATTCTTAGAATCACATTTCTTACTTACATTCTTTTTCTGAGGATTTTATGATTTTATGGAAATTCCTTCGGAGTCGGTAGGTAACTGATTCCAGGATTTTTAGTTTACAATCGGGATTGAATTTCTGAATTCCGCTTTCACTTTATGTCTTAAAATCATGTTTTCTTCTTAATGCATTTTCTGGGATTTTTCGGAATTTATCAAAATCCGGCCGACCCGGTGTAGACCGGTATCGGCGGTTGGCTTCTGGATTTTTAATTTGAAAACGGGATTTTATTTGGAAAACCGATTTCATATTATTCATCAGGATGACGTTTTCTACCTCCGGGTATTTTTGGGGATTTTTCTGGAACAGTCGATTTCACGCCCATATTATTATATTATTATTTTATGGAATCTTTTACTTTTCTTTCTTCCTTTCCTTTCTTTTCTTTTCCCGCCGACTCCAGCCGCCCACTCCCTCCACGTGGGCCCGGGTCACCTCTCCATCACATCCACTTCACACCTCTCAATCACCTCTCTCCTTTTCTTTTTCTTTTTCTTTTCTTTCTTTTTCTTTCTCTTCTTCTCTTTTCTTTGCTTTTCTTCTTCTTCCTCTGGGAGAGGCTGAGACTCAGCCGACCCAACTCCGGCCACCGACTTCGGCCACCACCTCCGGCAAGGAAGGCCACCAACCCCGGCCACCTCCTTCTCCTCTCTCTTCCTTTCCTTTCTTTCCTTTTCTTTTTCTTTCCTTTTCTTTCTTTTCCTTGTTCTTCTTCCTTTTCCCCAGATCCGGCCGCAACTCCGTCGCTGACTTCCTCCTCTCCTCCGGCGCTGCCCCGGCGAGGGCAGACCGCCGCCGGCGCCTTGCCGGCGGCCTTGGACTCGGCCAGGGGGTCTCCCGACCCCCTGTGCACCTGTGTTGAGGAGGGGGGCAACAGCCCCCTCCTCCTTTCTTGGGGTGGCCGGCGCCACCCAGCTCGGGGCGCCGCCGGCGCTGTGCCGGCGGCCGCGGGCAGCCAGGGGCCCACCTGGGCCCCTGTGCGTGGCCGGAGAGGGGGCAAAACCCCTCTCTCTCTCTCTCTTTGGGGGGGGGCAGCGCCCCCCCCTTTCTCTTTGCTGGAGGGGGCAAAGCCCCCCTCTGTGTGCTGTTGGAGGGGGCAGGCGCCCCCTCCTTCTTTGCCG
>JAVJIF010008768.1:0-94214 GCA_038442645.1 Agave tequilana
ATCCAGTCGGAAGTCAAAAAGCTTATAGACTCTGACTTCATTAGGGAGGAGCAACACCCTGATTGGGTAGCCAATATCGTCCCTGTTACCAAGAAAATCGGGAAGATCCGAATTTGCATCGATTTTTGCTATCTAAATGAGGCCTGTCCTAAAGACGAATTCTCTCTCCCAATCACGGATGTCATGATTGACAATACGTGTGGTTTGAATGGATGTCCTTTATGGATGGATTCTCAGGGTACAATCATATTAAAATGTACCCTGATGATGAAAAGCATACATCTTTCAGGACACCACTGGGGGTATATTGCTATACTTTCATGCCCTTTGGACTGAAGAACGTAGGGGCAGCATATCAGAGAGCTATGAATGCAATTTTTCACGAACACATGCGTAAAATAGTAGAATGCTACGTCGACGATATTGTAGTGAAAAGTCACGCCAAGGGCGACCACATAGCAGATCTGAAGATAGTTTTTGAAATCATGCGGGCACATCAATTAAAGATGAACCCCACCAAATCTTTCTTGGGGTAGCCAGCGGTAAATTCTTAGGATTTATTGTGACATCCAAAGGAATCCACCTCGATCCAGAGAAAGTTCGTGCCGTCCAAGAGATGCAACCTCCGAGAAATCTCAAGGAGCTTAGAGGATTGCAAGGGCGACTAGCGTACATCTGGAGGTTTATCTCAAATCTCTCTAGAAGATGCCAACCCTTCACCAAATTAATGAAGAAGAGCGTCTCATTCATCTGGGACGATGTTTGCCAATAAGTGTTCGAGGAAATCAAACGATACCTCACGCAACCACCCGTCCTTACAGCTCCAGTTTTAGGAAAACCTTTTCTGATATACGTTCGAGCGATGGATCATCCTTAGGAGTTTTATTAGCCCAGAATAATGATCAAGGACATGAGCAGGCAATATACTATCTGAACAGAATCATGATCGGAGCCGAACATCGGTATAACCCGATCAAAAAGAAATGTATCAAAAAGAAATGTTTGACGTTGGTGTTCACCATCCAGAAAATGCGACACTACTTGGTGCGCCAAACTATAAATGTTATATCAAAAGTCAACCCTTTGAGGTTGCTCATGACAAAGCCATCGTCGCTAAATGGTCGACTGGTAAAATGGGCCATACTGCTCTCCCAATATGAGATGCGCTTTCTACCACAAAAAGCCGTGAAGGGACAAGCGGTGGCAGATTTCCTGGCTGAACATCTAGATCCGAGAGTGACCGAACTTTACGAGGATCTCCTAGATAAGATCGCTAAAGTTTGTCTGACCCAGACATCTTTTGAAGGACAGGTGTGGCAACTCTTCTTCGACGGTGCATCGAGAACAGGTCCGCAAGGGCATGTCATAGCAGGAGTGGGGATAATACTAGTCTCCCCACAGAACTACATGATCCCTCGCACATTCTCATTAACCGAGCCATGCTCCAACAATGTAGCAGAAAACAATGCCCTCTTGGTTGGAATGCAAATCGCGATGAGATTGGCGTTAAAAATCTCAAAGCATATGGGGTCTAAACTCATCGTTAACCAAGTTCGCGGAGAGTATGAAGTCAGGCATGAAGAGTTAGTACCCTATTTCAACGCAACTATCTCTATGGCCGAAAGGTTCGGAAACTTTTACATCGACCATGTACCACGCCAGCAAAATGCGCACGCAGATGCACTGGCATCTCTCGCTGCCTCCTTAGCCCTTCTAGCTGGAGTCGTAGAGAAAATACTTTTCTATAGCTGTGACTTGTATTGCCCAAGAACCGCTTTTGAAGATTACCAAAAGCCGACAGGAGACAGTCAAGCCAAAGAAGCTTTAGAGACTTAACAAGTCCAGAACTCAGGGATTGGCGATTCCCGTACATCGACCACGCATTGTATGACATCCTTCCTGAAGATCCCAAAGAGGCGTCTGTCATTAGAAGGAAAGCCTCCAAATTCTACTATAATGCGATCACGCGAACACTGTATCGCCGATCACATGATGGGATCCTCCTCCACTGTTAGTCACAAAAGAAGGCACAGGAAGTACTCAAAGAAGCGCATGATGGCATGTGTGGAGCTCATCAGCCTGGTCCGAAGCTTGGGGATCGACTCCGAAGACTGAAATATTATTGGCCTAAGATGATCCCTGACGCCATCACTTATGCTAAACGATGTCACGCCTGTCAGGTCCATGGTGACTTCAACCATCAAGCACTAGGATATCTTTACTCTACAACCTCAACCTGGCCATTTGAGATATGGGGAATGGACGTGGTTGGCCCTATCAGCCCACCATCATCCAAAGGACATCGGTTCATTTTAGCTATAACCGACTATTTCTCTAAATAGGCTGAAGCTATTCCCTTGAGGGAGGTAAAAGCATCTGACGTGGTCAAATTCGTTAAACATCACGTCATTTACTACTTTGGTGTACCACGACGGATTGTGCATGATAATGGGCCCCAGTTCGTCAGCCAGGCTTTTCAGAGATTTTGCAACAAGTTCAGAATCCACCTCAATGGCATACTACCCAGCCGCTAACGGCCTCGCGGAAGCTTTCAATAAGATTATTGGGAAACTTCTCAAGAAATTCGTCTCGAAAAGCCAACGTGGCTGGGACGATAAGTTAGGTGAATGCTTATGGGCCTATCGCACGATAGATCGAACCCCGACGAAGGCTACACCTTTCTCCTTGGTATATGGGTGTGAAGTTGTACTCCCATTAGAAATCTAAATTCCATCTCTACGTGTCGCCTTGACAGCAGAGATGACAAATGAGGAGAAGCATCGACTGCGACTCCAAGAGCTGGAGGCTTTGGACGATATACGCCTGCAAGCTCAACAGCAAATCGAGCTCTATCAAGCTCGAATTACCAGAGCCTTCAACAGTCAAGGAGCAAACTTTCAAGAAAGGCGACCTTGTCTTAGCTGTTAGAAGACCTATGGTGATGACGCATAAGACCAAAGAAAAATTCCAGCCCTAATAGGAAGGACCATTTGTAGTAGAGTCAGTCTACTCAAATGGAGCATATCGCCTCATAACCTCAGACGGTGATACGCTCATGATGCCAATCAACGACAAATTCTTAAAGAAATACTATCCTTAATAGCACTTTTCTCCTGATCAGGTTAATACTACACTTCTGATCGAAACTCCAGATCCAAGATGAAAGCCAAAGAAAAGCTTCTCTTCCTCTACTGGATCACATCACGGTCAATCAGCGTCAAGCTAATCAAGCGCTGGTTACAACATGATGCATGATGTAAAATTTGAAGAAGAAAAAAATGCAAAACTTTGGTTTTAGTTTAGTTACTCTTCTACTGACATCCGACGCCTCCGACGGCTAATGATAGAGAAAAATGTTGGCTTTTAAGTCCAACATAAGTCTTCGACAACTTATCATGTTGAGGGGAATAGCATGGCTAGCCCAACTCAAATAAAGGCATACCAAATCCGTTGATAGCTGAGGGTTTGCTAAAAATTCTAAGGGACTTGGTCGCATCCTCTCCTCCAAAATCACTTACCAATTCTCACCCATAGAATGGTAGGGCCATAAAAATACATGTGTTCATCTCCCTAATGAAATGAACTAGGATTTATCAAGTTAATATTAACCTCTGACAAATCAGATTTTTCAATCCCCAGTGTATTCAGTCAAGTTAATATTAAACCTCTGACAACAAAACTCATTAGAAATCCTCGTTGTTATGTTAATACTACACCTCTAACGGTAAATTTCTCATGTCTCAGGAAATCAACGATTGTCACGTTAATATTAAATCTCTGACAGTTCATTTTACTTTTCACCCAAAATTCCCTACCAATTCTCTTCCATAGAGTGGTAGGTCCACAAATACAATCATTACTATGTTAACACTACACCTCTGACAATGAAAATTTTCAATACTCCCAACGAGTGCAAACCTCACTTGTCTCTCCTCTACATGGAGTCACAAGTCCTCAAAATTGCTCCTATCGTAAACTAATTCTTGTCAAGTTAAAATTACACCTCTGACATTCTAAATTTCACTTGTCAATTCTCATCAATAGAATGACAAGTCTTTAAATTGCTCTTATCGCAAACCAATTCTTGTCAAGTTAATATTACACCTCTGACAAATTACTGTTAAGTTTAACATCACGCCTCTAACAGTGATTAAGTTGTCGCTAAGTTCAATATTAAACCTCTGACAGTCACTTTTCCTCAGGCTTTCATATCGAAGCTGAGATGAGCGATGCTAAGTTTAACATCACACCTCTAGCATTCAGTTCATTGCTAAGTTCAACAATACACCTATGACAATGACTTTCCCTCGAACTTCCCTATCAAAGTTGAGATGATTAATGCCAAGTTCAAAATTACACATCTAGCATTACCTTCACTGCTAAGTTTAACATTACGCCTATGACAGTGATGTTTTCAGTCTTCCCAAATGAAGCTGAAACTCCCATTGAGTCAGGTTAATTCACATCTCTGACCCACATTCCTGTCAAGTTAATATCATACCTCTGACAGTAATCTTGAATTCCCGAAATGGAATTTTTCCCAACTTTGACTTGTTAAGTTAATTATCACATTTCTAGCAAGTCAAGAGTTTCTACTTCTATGTGTCTAATTTTAATGCAAAAAAGGAATTCAAGACATATCAGAAGAAAAAAAAGTATCACTTTTATTGATATTCAAACATATGAAAGTGATACAAAACGCTCTCTTATACAATAAGATTATGTGTTACAATAAAGGAGTACAAAGATGTCCCTCTCTTTCAGCGAAAGGTTGCACTTACTCCTCAAGACATCTACACTGCTCAAAATACAAGATGTTTGGAAGAGCGCCGAAGAAAGTTTTTCTCTTCTTCCACTGAATCATGTCGCAGTTGACCAGTGTTGAGATGACCGAGTGCTGACTACATCATGATGCATGATGTAAATATTGAAGAAGCTCATCGCTAACCGAGAGCAATGGTGTTTCTCAAGGTCAAAATGCAGAAGAACATTCTGATTCCACCCGACCAACTGGTGTGGGTCGTAATCCTTCGCTTAATAGCAGATTTTGCCACCAGAAAACTGAATCTTCCTTAATTAAAATTGGCAAAGGGAGGATCCGAGATCTTACTGGTAACATCCTCTTTCCTGTGGCCTCCAAGGACACCATACCCACTGTGACCATAACAAACTCGGGGCAGTGCTAGTGCGTCATGTCCAATAAGGCCTTGATGGATATCTCAAGAGCTCTGACAAGCTGGCTGATCGAAATATTCTCCCATGAGCCTAGCGAAGACGCAGAAGACTGATTGAGGCTGCCAGAACCTGCAAAAAGTAAAAAACTAAAAGGTTAAAATTCTGTTAAGACAGAAACAAAAAAAAAAGCTGAAGGGTAGACGCGAGACTGAAGTTGTGAACTTCAGACGTAGAGTTGGCCAGTGCAGATCTGAATGCAGTTTGGTGTTAGACCTGTGTCCAAGATAAAAGACGCGAAGAAACCCAGACGCAGAGGTCGCCACACCCACATTTGAGAAACCGGGGTTGCCACATCTATATCCAGAGGTCTCGAAAGAGTTAGAATCCTCATAAGTTAAGAACCTCAAACGCGGGCTTTATGTACAAAACTCGCGTTTCAAGATCTAAGTACAGAGTTTGTCACACTCGCGTTCAAAGGACTTGTGACTTAGAATTGAAAATCAGCCAGGGCGCGCTTCATCAAGAAGTCTAAAAGACACGACTACCGAACACGGGCGCATCAATCTTCAAGAGAAAATCAAGAGATCAAATTTCTTCAATGGACAGGAAAACAGAAGCTCAGTGGGACTGAGTATTTCATGGCGACAAATGATTCCTACCCGACGAAAAATTCTCTAGAAATTGAACTTTATTCATCAAGGCGCGGCCGTAAAAGCACTTAAGGGGATGCTTTTTTATTTTGAAATCACTTGACAGTGATAATCTTTGGAAAAGATTAAAGGAAAGCATGGAAGCTTTGAGTTCTTACTGTTCATTGGAACACATCCTCTTGAAGGGAAGATAGACAAATCAAGACGAAGACCCTCAGAGTGCATGCTCTCAAAGGGAAACAGTCTAAATAATGGATTGTCGCTTCGGGAAACATCAAAGGACACAAGTCCCCAATCGTCAACGCCGACTTGACATTAAAAGATCCAACAAGATCTTTAAGATGGGCTGCATGTAACGCTTAGGAAGCGGGCGTCAGGCGCAAACTCAAAGGTCGTGTCCACAAGTCCGCGATCTTTTATAAACCCGGGGGCTGCGTTCCTTTCATTCCTACTGAAGAGTCTACAACTGCGTTTCCTGAAGTGGTCCAGAGCCGCGTCTCCTCAGCGGTGGGGTCCACCTTCCACAACTATTCAGGGATTGCGTTTTTAGTTCACACCCATTCACAAGACTTGAAGGCTGCGTCCTGAACCTAAAGGTCGTGCCTCCTTTATCAAGAATGCAGGTTCGCGCTTTAAGGTTGCGCCCTCTCAAGGGACCAGAGTCGCGTCTCTATTGAGTCAGAGTCGCATCCCTACCAACCAGCTGAAGACCCGCGCGTCATTCTTGAGGGGCTCAAAATCGCGTCTCTACTGCAAATGAAAGTCGTGTCTCAATCACGAACTCAGTACAGCCTGAGTTTGCGCTCTCTTAAGGGATCAGAGTCGTGTCTCTATTGAATGAGAGCCGCGTCCCCACCAACCAGCAGACCCCTGAGCTCGACAAGAACAAATTCAACCATTCTACCCCACCATGATTTGTCGGTAGAATGGATCCACCCGAGCGGACGAAAGTCAACGAGAAAATCACCCCTAACTTTTAAAAACTGATTGATGAAGGTGGCGCCAAGCTGAGGGGTTTCTCCTTTTGGATACTCAGGTCTGATGTAACGGTCCCGGTTTCTGATAGACAAGATTAGTCTGGTAACTCCTAATTATCCCAAATCTCCATGCTTTAACTCAGAAAAATTCGACAGCATCTCCCCTAATGTTTCACATTTCTACATGACATAGAACAATAATTTCGGCTCCACGGCCTACTTATTCCCATAAGAATTTCAGCCCACACGGCCTACTTATCACGAGGTATAAATATATCTCATCCCCAAAATATTACATTCTCAATGTATGCTTCCACAATATGTTTCCAAAATATGTCTTAATGTCATGTACATCAAGGATATTTGATCTTCATTACATCATTACTAAAATACGATCACCAGTGTTAGTTCTCAAAACATCCCATGTACCATAAGTCCTTACTCTCAAAATATTACAAAGGATGAGTTACATACAATAGTTGTACCATAACATATCAAGCTAGAAAGTACTTAAAGGAAAGCATACATATGTAAAGAGTTAACAAAAAAAAAACAGTATGAATGGCATGTCGTTTGGCCACTAAATTCTCCGAGCTAAAGCAGTCCCTTTCCTTTATCCAAACTTGAAATGGGGGAAAGAAAAAGGGAATGAGCTCAATGGCTCAATGAGTAAACTACATAAGCACTAGGAACTGACAAGATGGGAATTCTGTTACAAACATACCTTGAGGGGTCCGAGGAGGTCTTATGTGAACATAATGACTGCTACACTTACCATGTGACTCTCTCCTATCCACCCCCATATCCTTATACAATTTATTAGTTAAAAGTCTCAACTATCAAACTTTCTTTTATTTACTTAAAAGATTCTTTCCGAATACATATGAGAGCAAGTTCATCAATTACTTTCCTACACGGATATTCCTACGTACATGCTTTTAACTTGCCCAATTCCCTTATTAAATAATATCACATTCAGACAATACACTATATCCTTTATTAATAAGGCACATACATTCATCACTCATAAGTATAAAGTTCAAATTTCCGTCTTCCCCCACCTACCGGCCCCTGCCCGGCCCCTTCCTCCTTATTAATACAAACAAAGATCATATATATAGCATATGGATAAATATATATATATATAACACATGACCACCGTCTTCCCCCTCCTACCGGCTCCCGCCCGGCCCCTTCCTCCAAGCAAACATGTCAAGTATAAGTCACACAATCATCATACTATTAGGCACATGATATATGTATTGGATAAAAACTAAACACAATAATTCTTATTAATTACAACACGTGTGAACATGTATAAGTCTTATGATTTATAAAACCCGTGCCTTTTTCTTGTATAGGGGTTCCACTTTTACTTTCTTCTTACCCATGAATAGTAAGTAAGGATTTCGCATACATTGGGTGTAGAGTAATAACAATACATATTTATGCTCTCCACAAGATTCATATTGGAAAATACTTAAGAATAATCACCCCTAGACATGCATTCCGTGTATGTTACCATGAAAGATTATGTAGATCTAATTATCACTAGCATCTACCATGTGAATCTTTTAACATAACCATTTAGGAAAAAGAGGTAAGGAACGTGATGCTAATCCCATGATGACTAGCTTACTCTAATACTACGTGACATCATTCCCAAATTTTTCCTCAATCCTTCATATCTTTCATACATTAGGTACTTGAATTTAATTTCAGTCTACAAGAAAAACTAGTGAGTGTAGTAGTCTACTCACTTGTTGATAGAACTCTTCTTAGTTCCCGTTGATCGTACTCCCCACCCACCACAACCCTAGCAAATGAAACATAGGGAATTTTAGATCACATATACAATCAACAATAAGAGAAGACATAGATGATTACCTAGGTTACCTTCAGTTCGAGTTAGTTAACCCTGAAATTGGGAGTTTTGGAACCCAAATTTCAGATCTAGGGCTTGCTCCACACTTGAAAATCAACTCAAAATCCACACCTAACCTCCCCCTCCGGCAAATGCGCCCCCCTCCCCTTCTTCCAGGCCGCGCGTGCGGCCTGGCCGGCAGCGCGCGCACGCGCGCGGCTGCTGCGCGCGGCTGCGCGCGGGCTGCACACGTCTCGTCCCCCTGGCTTCGGCCGAGGATGCAAAGAAGGAGGGGAGAGAGAATTTGAGTGGGGAAAGAAGAGAGATCTGATGGATCTAGGGTTTGGAAGAAGAAGATACAGAGAAGGGAAATATTTTCTTTCTCTCAGATCTGAACGTAGGAGATGGGGGCAAAATAGGTATAATTCTTTTTATTAGTGTAAATTACAAGGTGAGATCCCCCTTAAGTTGCCACTTGTCCTATCTTACATCAAGAAGATCCTAGCCCTAGATCTCCCCCTACATGCACACCTACCCCATTCCACCATCTCCATGTATTATTATAGTATACCCTAAATCTTAATTAAGAAATTCATGATTTTTGAAATACCCATGACATACTCTTATTATACTAGTACCCTATTTATACTAGCATAAGGTACACCATACACAAAATTCCATGTACTCCCTATTTACCGTATTTCCATTAGGAAAGTAATCATTTATAACAAAAATTTAACATTTGGTACTATTATTAGTATTTTGAGGATAGAGAAAGAGAGAAAGAAAATTTTAAAATAAATCCCTTTAACTGATGATCAACGATGATCCAGATAATTAGGAGGCAGAAAAAAAATAGATATGTTAGAAATCGGCCGTTACACCTGACTAACCTGAAAAATAAACCAAAGACATCCTTCCCATGGCCAGCAGAGTATACTTTTTGGCACCTAATCTGCCGAGAGACATGCCGGAGACAAACGGGAAAGATCCCACTCCATCGTACGATGAACGGACATATGTTGAAGATAGGATAAGGAATACATCCTCTTCGTATTGGGAAGAAAGAACCTCCTGTCCCCTATCTGACGGAGCCACTTATAATCTCCGTCATGCAGAATCCTATCATCCTTGTCAATGGCGTCACCAAAGAAGAAAGCAGGCTTCCTTAACAGAGTGCGAAAATCCGTCTCGAACAGCCCATCAGAGATAATCTCCCTAAGGGTCATCATACTGGCCCTGGAGATCCTCTCCTTTCGCTCCTTAGACTTACCAGTAGTCACAAGAGCAGCCTTATGAGGCACGAAGATCAGATTACAATCAGCGCTACTTACGTGCCCAAATTGGCACTTCTTGGACAAGGGTTGGAAGAGTATCGCACTGCAAAGAAGACAATACTTAGTCAGGAATCTGAAAGAAAATGGCTAGATGTTAACGCAAGAATGAATCCAGATGCGGAAATCAACAAAATCCGCGTCTAGACTCAAAAATACGAGACCTACATGGAACCCGCATTTCAAAATTCATAACTTAGAAAATTTTATAAGTATTGGACTCAGACGCGAGAATCACTGAAACTTGTGCCTAATCTTAAAGGTGCGAGAATCATAGGAAGTCTGCGTCTGAACCTCCCATACTTAGAAAAATTCTGAGTATTGAGCTCAAAACGCAGGCTCAACGAGGCCCGCGTTCAACAAACAGATACGGACTCAAGATTGATGAAGCAAAGATGATTGAGAATTAAGAATTTGTAAATAAGAAATTGAAGTGTAGAGTTCTTAGTCTCAATGCTATCCGTTGTAGCAAGCTCCAAAGCGGGTCGTGATCCTCAGGGAAGGATGCGATGTAAGCTTTCGGTCGATTCCTCTATATCTTCAAAATATGTGAAAAGAGATTAGATTTGAAATATATATATGAATGGAAAGATGTGGTTTTACTGATATTCTATCACAACCCATAGTGCAAGTTAAGGATATTGATCATCATATTGGAATATATGGACTCCATCCTAGGTTTTCTAGAGGATATGCAAGTAAGAGAAAAAGATTGTAGAATCTTACTAGCGACACTCCTAAAAATCCAACACGTTTTCATCCTAACATCTAAGCACACCGTAAGAGAAGATTACCTTGAAGTTACGTTGTCAAATTTCTTAAGCATGAAATGTGAAAAATTACTTAAAGGTGTGACTTTAGATTATGAAACTAATCATCATTTAGTCTTCAAGCAATCTACTTTAAACCTAGGATTTCTAAAAAATGTCATCAATCCGATCAATGCTTAACTGCTCTAGGGTTGCTTTAAGAATTTCAGCAAACCACAATAGGAAATTAGTTCATCATTTTTTTTTATCTTTTCAATTTATTAATTTTTTTAATGTTGTTTAATAAGAAGAATTGAGAAAGAAAGGAAACAAATAAATCAGAAGATCACAGATTAAAAACTAAACCAGAGAGATCAGAGAATAAAAACAAAATTAAATAGCAGAGAATTAAATGGGAAAAAGGTAACCTTTATTCGAAAAAACGTCTCCCAAATACAAGCTCCTTGTCCTCCACCATGTACTCAAAACAAAATTACAAACTTGCAGAAATTTTAAAGAAATAGCTAAAGAAAACCCTAATCTCTCTCTGGATCCCCTCTCTGCTGCGCCTGCAGGGGTATTTATAGGTGCAGAAGGCGATAGAGTCCCGGATAAACTCCTCCACGAAAACTGGTAGATGGATAAGGCAGGATTGCCGCGGAAACGCGGCTTGGGCCGCGTTTCCGCGGCCATAGTCTGATCTCTGGCCGCGCGCTTTCGCGCGTGGCCTCCTCTGGTCCGTCCATCTGGGCATATGCTTCTGGAAGCTGGATCCTGGCTCTTCATTTTAGATTTTCGAGATAACTTAGAAATCAAGTTACCCTAAATCCAAATCCCTTCAAAAATGAATCTCATCCTTGCACTCTTATTTATCCTCATCCACCAAGCATTTAGGGTAGAATAGAACTCTATCCTTTCCCTCTTTGTAGTATTTGCAATATTTACATCTTGTATTTGCACTTTGACTTCTTGTAATTGCATTTTTGCACTTGGGCTTGGACTTGGGCTTGGATCTGGGCTTTTGGGCTTCATTAAGCTTTAATTCTTTATTTAATTCAAAACTCAAGGCCTGCACACATTAAATAACAAAATATTAGTAAATGTGCATTATTATATGAATAAATGTGAAAATGTGATAGTAAATACGATGACAATTATGCATTTTTCACTACCAATCAAAAGACGCGGAGGTCGTCAAACCCGCGTCTTGCCTACCAATTCAAGATCTGCATCTGAAAGTCAAACACGGGCATGAACCTCGCGTTGGCGGTTCACATTCAAAAAGAGACTTAAGAGTTAAGAGAACTCTTTAAGCCCCTTCAATGGCGGAAACCAGATAAGATGGTTTTACTACTTGAAATAGGGGCCTCCTGCGTGGAAGGACCGCCCATTTGAGTCTCAGAGGCGGCAGCACTCGAGGACGAAGCAACATGCTTAGCTTTTGGTGCCATTGCAATCGTGAAATCGGTGTTGAAGACGATGAAAATGGAAAAAGCTTTAAGCTTTTCTTAACCCTCGATAAAAAGCTCAGCGAAGAAGAAGAAGAGTCTAATGATAACTCTTGAAAGATTGTTGTCTTTTATAGGCACAGTGATCCGCAGAGATATGCGACGCATATCTCGAGGCCTAATCCCCGCCCGACGCGTGGCATGCGTCTTAAATGAACGCGAGTTTCACGCGTCAAGGGAAGGATGTCCCCTCAACTCCACCGGACACGTGGCAACGCGCCCAAAATGTGGGACTCACGTTTAACAAAAACCACGTCCCTCCAAAGGTCGCATCTCTTCAGCAAGACTAGAGCTGCGTCTAGTCAACAGGGTGAGAGCTGCGTCTTCACTTCAAAAATCGCGTCCTTCTAAGGTCGCGTCTCTTCAGCAAGACTAGAGCTGCGTCTAGTCAACAGGGTGAGAGCTGCGTCTTCACTTCAAAGATCACGTCCTTCCAAAGGCCGCGTTTCTTCAGTAAATTAATAGATGCATCCCCACTCTGAGTGAGGATGGCGTCTCTAGAGCAACATGACCCCTGCATCTACAAGACTTGCATTCAGTCTTTACTTCTGCAATCAGTTCAACAGTATACTGGCACAAGCAGACGACTGTTTACCCTGGTTCAACAGTACACCAACAACCAGCTCAGAGCACTGAGGAGGTCTGGATTGCGTATCTAGACACTCACCACGATCATTTCTGGTGGTTTCAAAGAGTTTTACAGTACACTCACAAAGACCACATTCCAGACAGGATCAAGCCCAGGGCATCTCAAATGATTGTCAGTCCAATCATGAGAAGTATGAATTCAACTAGAGTCCAAAGTATTTCAAAATCCGTCCCAGTCAACCGCGGAATATCGAAAACTTTGGAGGGGGTTCTGTAGGCTGTCTAAAAATCACTAAAGAAAAGTCATCAAAAACCAGAGTCCAAACTCCAGACGCAAGGCTAATCATCGCCACTAGCGTAGCACCAAGACACGAGGATTAAAACTCGCGTCTCAACATCACTGCAATAACCAATACGCGAAGCATGAAAGCCGCATCTCAGCATCACTGCAGTACCAAGACGCAGAGCCCAAAGCCCGCGTCTCACGTGAGCTTGACGCAGAATTTGAAGCTCGCGTTTCTCAAGCATCACCTCAATGGCAAAACGCGAGGCCCAAAGCCCGCGTCTTGGTTATAACTGCCCTCATTACTGGGTCAATTACTGCCCACATAATGAGGGAGTTAACCCCCATTGTGGAGTATTTTTAGGGGACACTTTTACCCCCCTGAAAACCTCTATAAATAGCCTAGTTTGCTATGGAAGAGGGGTCAAAAAAATCTGGTCAGAAGAACTTCGGTTGTAAGCCGTAGAAGGATAACGATCTCCAGCTAAAAGAAAAAGAGAGTTTAACTCTTCTAACAACTTGCTGCGTACAAGTTTATTTTTGCCTAAGGTCTCTTTGAGATTCTCATTGGACAGAAGCTGTGTTACTTTGTCCACCATTCAAAGAGAAGATTCCAAGAGGTCTTGACGTTCACCCGGTCAACAGAAAACAAGATTCACTTTCCATCACCACATCAAGAATCCAGCATTAAACAAAGGGAGATTTGAGCTTAAATATCTTCCCTCTCTTGTAACCAGATTATTGATCTATTGTAAATTTTTTTACAATCAAATAAAGAATTTACACGCCCCTTCAATTTTCCCACCAAACAGCGTTGCCTTTTCTGAAATTTGCTCTAACCTATTTTTACAATCTGGTGCCAGATTAATTTCTTGGGAAATTACCTATAGCATTTGGTGCTTTCGTTGAGAGCTTCTGAATCCTTACTCAGGATCTCTCTCCCATCCAATAACCAACCCCCTCTATGAAAATACCTTCGCATAATGACCATGGCGCATCACAACTGCAACGCTTTTGATGAATTCGATCAATTGGTCCTCTCCGTAGACAACTTGTCCATATGGTGATCGACCTGCGACGACATTTGGATAAACACCGGGCCAAGACCGGTCGCGAGCGAGAACTAGTCGCCATCCATCGCGACACCGCAGAACGCGAGCGAGAGGTGGTAATGCAGGTCAACCATCAGCTGCTTACGCAGATATAGGTTCTTCGAGAAGCACTACAATAAGTCATCGAGCTGGGCGCCTGGGAAACTCGGTGGACACACCCCAGAGGTCCTGCGACCCCCGATCGATCTACGCTTTAAGCTGAATAAAATGCACTCCAAAGTAATCCCTCTGCATGAGGATCCTGAAAGCCTTCAAGCTGACAACTCGCGAAAGCATGCAAGAGGACATCGTGCCCCAACTCCCAAGAGGAATGCTTCCCGACAAGGGCGAAGACTGAGGACAACCTAGCCTTCACCACCTGAAGCTGCCAATTGATCAGATCCTTCACATCATCAAGCATCAACCATGGGGTGAAACTTCCTAAGACGGCCAAACACGATCCAGATCCCCTGAAAATAGGAGGTTGTTCCTTTCACAGCAGTCGGGGGCACGCCATCCTGCATTGTTGGGCCCTCAAACGACCCCTCGAGGACCTAGTTCGACGTGGATACATGGATGAGTTCATCCTTGACTTAGAAAAAGACCCTAAGGGAGGCAAGGCCCTGGCCGAGACCGTCAATTAAAGCACTCGCCCCTCGGCACCATCCGGGAAGACCCCCGTCAGGCAATGGAATTCTTCCCACTCGAAGCGATACTACGTGTAAAACTATGTAATATCCAATAAAATTATGCAAGCTCTCTTATTTTCATACTCAATATCTTCTCCAGATACGACAAGCACGCTCGATGGCCCATATCGGGTCCTATCCTGATGGCTATAAGGGAAAAATATCCCACGCGGCTATCACTCGGGGAGACTCCTGAAAGACAGAGGCTCGCCCATAATGACTGCTCAGAGTCAGCCTAGATAAGTTTTCACCTTGACGGCCATTCGAGTAAGTCAACAGCCTATATCGGTGTAACGCCCCGTTTCCACGGATACGGGGACGTCACTGCGACGTATATACGTAGGTCATAAATTGCCCCACGTATATACGCTAAGCATAAAAGTACAACAAGGATCAGAGTACACGACAAAACGTGGTATTCATACATATGCCAACACAAGAAGTACACATACAAAGTTATCACAGGATATTATAAAGTATTACACATTACATGTGTATTACATCATAACCAAGTCCAAAAGAAATATATACAAATATGTATACAAAAAGCTCACAAGTAGAAAGAAGATCTCGTGAGTCAAAAGGTAAGTATGGCACGAGGGGACTGGAACTAGTCCGCCTGCTCACTAAGGTAAGCTTGGTCCTCTGTGGATGGCTCCACTTCGTTCCAAGCTTCGGAATCTGAATGTGCAAATCCAAGGAGTCAAGACATATAACAATAAACAAACTATAGCCAAGTGGCTAAGGGACATGAATAAGGAAAGATGAACAGTCATAAGGAATATCAACTAACAAGTATGAAAAGCATGAAGAGATAAAATCCTAATACCATGAATCTACAGTTAACGTCTTATTATTATTACTTGTCTTACTGTGATATCTAACTATGTGACCCAGCGTCCCAGAGCACATAGATCCATATCCTAGTAAAGCAAGGTTGTTATTGGAAACAGCGGTTGTATCGACGAACTATGTTTACAGTGGGTCCCGTGCATGCCCGGGACCACGGTCCAGGGTGTTCCGTTGCTTGATGACGGAACCAGCCGCAAGGCCTATCAGGAGGGACTTATGTATGCCCTTTGTCATGACTGTATCAGGAAGAGGGAGCAAGCACTCCCCTCGGTCCCCTGGAGGCCCTCAGGTCAGACCGGAAATATAATTGTACAATATACCTAATGCCACTGTAAACACGAACACATATCGATATCCGCATGTTTCCCCCGACCCATGTGTAAGTTGGTCCATTTTATACAAAAGTCAAGTGCATCATGCTTGATTTAAGAGATAGCATGATAAAAGGTGATATTCACTATTTAACGAGTCATGAAACGAGAATATGTAATAACAAGTCATGAAGTAACAAGTGGTGAGATTCATCAAGTAACATGTCATGTAATATCAGTTATGAAGCATAAACAGGAATAATATGTTACACATGTATCAAAGATAAAATCCAAATTCAAATAGGAAATCAACTAAGTCAGACATTCAGAATTAGTCGACTAGGTGGAAGGATTAGTCGACTAATAGGGGTCTTAAGTCGACTAACAGTCTAGATGAGTCGACTAAAACTGGGTTCCAGAGAGTTGTAATTCTGTTTCAGGAAAAGTTAGTCGACTAGGGTTGTAAGGGTAGTCGACTAACAGGGAACTACTAGTCGACTAATGGATACTTAAGTCGACTAAGTCTGTGATACAGAGAGTTGATGTTTTATTTCAGGAAAACAGGAGTCGACTGGGGAGAAATGGGTAGTCGACTAGGGGTCTCTAGTCGACTGAAAATCTGGTCTAGTCGACTAAAACTGTGAAATCAGAAAAGGTTAAGTTTCAACTAAAGTGGATTAGTCGACTAGTCCCTAGGTCAAGTCGACTAATCGTGGGAAAAACAGTGACAGAACAGATTTTCTGGTGGTTGTTCTTGATGATCTAAAAATAGAATTTTTATGGCACAAGTGTGCATGATTTGTCAACACAAGTATACAAAGGAGTTTACAAGTCAAGGTGAGTAAATATACTCACTAGGATTGGTTATTTGGAGCTTTATACGAGTTCTGAAGGATCGTTTGTCGATGATATCACCAACTAGGTCCTTGGCGATACTTCCGACGAAGAGAGAGATGCGATCCAAATCCAAGGTAGTGATGGTTACTTGAGATGGAGATGAAAACCTAGGTGAGCTTTGGAGTTAGGGTTTGAGATGGAGAAGGAAATGGTGAAGGCTATTTTCTTGGTGAAGTGAAAAAGAGTAAAAGAATGTAAAGGAAAACTTATATAGGATTTGATTTTTGTAAAGGAGATGTAAATAATGTAAATGTGAGGGGGTTTATTGCAAAATAGGAGAGGGGATGGGTGTCCCTCTTCTTGGCCACTTGGCCGGCCATGGGGGAGAGAGAGAGAGGTGCATTAAATGAGGGGGGTTGGTGAGATTATGTGGAGTTGGAATTTTGGAAGAGATTTGAATTTTTGGAAAAATGGGAAAAGTTTGTGGTTGTGGAGAAAGAGAAGTAAAGGAAAAGGAAAAATGGAAAGAAATTCATAAAGGAAGATATTTACTCTTGGACTTAGAATATAAAATAATGAAAAGACAAGTTCCCGGGTTTAAGTCGAGGATACGGAAAATATTTCGGAAAATACCGAAATCGTCCGAAATTCAAGTATCTCGGAACGACTCGTAAATTTCACCAAAAATCAATAATAATATATGAAGACTAATAGTGAAATCCTTTTTAAGAAATACTTTATAGTTTTAAAACTAAAAATCCCGGAATCAGTTATCTACCGACTCCGTTAGAATTTTCATAAATTCATAAAATTCTCCGAAAAAGTATTTAGATAGAAAACAGGATTCTAAGAAATAAAGCCTAAAGGACTTTCTAGTAATTCCTAACTGTTTGGAAAATAAAAATTCGGGAATCGATCAGTGACACTGGTCGACACCGGTTTTGAAGAAATTCATTTTAATTCAGGAAAAATCCAGAAAATCATATAAAATCTAATATATTAGAAAATGATATTTGAAATTGAAATCGGTCAAATACAGGAAGTAAATCAAAAAAAATACGATCGAAAAGCTGAATACGCAACTAAGTACGTATTCTGGAAACGGGGTATTACAATCCATCCACCTTACAAAAATTTCGTCCTCGAAATTTCATAAGGTGGAAGGTAACAGGAAAAGTAACAGATAGAGAAGGATAAGATGGAAGATAACGGTAGAGAAGAATAGAAGGAAAGAGTCTTACCAATCAAGATGTGAAGAGTTGAGGATAGCGCTCTCGGATAACGTCCTCCCGTTCCCAAGTGGCCTCTCCTGGCGCATGTCTGTTCCAAGACACCAACACTAATGGTATAGCCTTGTTCTTCAGTGTCTTGACACTTCTATCCAGTATGGCCATCGGCTGCTCCTGATATGATAAATCTGGCTGCAGTTCCAGTTCGGAATGATCCAAAATATGACTATCATCCTTGACATACTTCCTCAACTGAGATACGTGGAAAACATTGTGCACTCCGTCCAAGGATGGAGGTAAGGCCAATCTGTAAGACACATCTCCCACTCGCTCTAAAATCTCGAATGGGCCGATATATCTCGGACTCAGCTTTCCACGAAGACCGAACCGGATTACTCCCTTGGTAGGTGATATCTTCAAGAACACATGATCTCTTACCTGGAACTCCAATGGCCTTCTCAGTGAATCTGCCCAACTCTTCTGCCTACTCTGTGCTGCCCTGAGGTGATCTCTGATGACTCTGACTTTCTCTGTTGTCTGAATCAGGATCTCTGGCCCCAATAGTCTCCTCTCACCGACTTCATCCCAACAAATCGGTGATCTGCACTTTCTTCCATACAGTGCCTCAAAAGGTGCCATCTTGATACTTGCCTGATAACTGTTGTTATAAGAAAACTCGGCCAAATGAAGATGGTCTTCCCATGATCCCTTGAACTCAATCATGCAGGCCCTTAGCATATCTTCAAGGATCTGGATAGTCCTTTCAGATTGTCCGTCTGTCTGAGGATGATATGATGTACTGAATTTCAGACGAGTTCCCAAACTTTCTTGGAGACTTTCCCAGAAATGAGATCTAAATCTGGTGTCTCTGTCTGAAACAATACTGACTGGAACTCCATGAAGACGAACTATCTCCTTCATGTACTTGTCTGCCAGAACCTCTGTTGTCTGACCTACCCGAAATGGTATGAAGTGAGCTGACTTGGTGAGACGATCAATGATTACCCACACATCATTATTACCTTTAGGACTGCGAGGTAATGCCGTGACAAAGTCCATGGTGATGTGCTCCCACTTCCACTCAGGAATCGGTAAAGGTTGCAGAAGTCCAGCTGATCTCTGATGCTCTATCTTTATCTGCTGGCACACCAAGCACTTGGCTACAAACTGGGCTATCTCTCTCTTCATAGCATTCCACCAAAACTGCCTCTTCAAGTCCTGATACATCTTGTTTCCCCCTGGGTGTATGGAATATGCTGAACTGTGTGCTTCGGCCAAAATCTTCTGCCGAACTTCTCCTTGGGGAACACAAAGTCTGCCTCTAAAATATAATGCACCATCTGGATGAATACAGATATCAGTCCTCAATCCAGCCTCTACCTGAGCTCTGAATTTCAGTAATCTGGGATCTTCCTTTTGAGCTTCCTTGATCTCATCTATCAATGCTGACTGAATCTGTAAAGTCATGAACTGTCCTGCCTTCTCAGTTCCTCGAACTATCATCAAGTCCAATCTGATAAAGTCCTGAATCAACTCCTTCTGCTGAGTGAGCTGGACAAGCACTCTATTCTCTGGCATCCTGCTCAGTGCATCTGGAACTGTATTGACCTTGCCTGGATGATATTGCAAGTCAATATCATAGTCCGCCATCAGTTCAAGCCATCTCCTCTGCCTCATGTTCAACTCTTTCTGTGAGAAGATATACTTGAGACTCTTGTGATCCGTGTATATCAACACTTTGTCTCCCAGAAGATAATGCCTCCAAATCTTCAAGGCAAAGATAACAGCTGCTAGCTCCAAGTCATGAGTTGGGTAATTCCGCTCATGAGTCTTCAGTTGCCTAGATGCATATGCTATGACATGATCATGTTGCATAAGTACACATCCCAGGCCTTTTCCTGATGCATCACTGAATATGACCATCCCTCCTCTCCCTGAGGGAGTCTTCAAGATTGGAGCTGAAATGAGCCTCTGCTTCAATTGCTCAAATGCTGCGGTACACCCCTCTGTCCATAAATACTTCTCTCCTTTCCTGGTGAGCTTGGTCAACGGGGCTGCAATCCTAGAGAAATCCTGGACAAAGCGTCTGTAATATCCGGCTAGCCCAAGAAAACTCTTAATCTCAGTCACCGTCCTGGGAATAGGCCAATCCTTCACTGCCTGGACTTTGCTGGGGTCGACTGAAATTCCTTCTGCTGAAACCATGTGTCCAAGGAAGGCTATGCTGTCCAACCAGAACTCACACTTGCTCCTCTTGGCATGAAGCTGCTCCTGCTGGAGAGTCTGCAACACAATCCTCAAGTGTTCTGCATGCTCCCTGTTGTTCTTTGAATAGATCAGGATGTCATCTATGAAAACAACAACGAACTAATCCAGATAGGGCGAGAACACTCGGTTCATCAAATCCATGAAAACTGAAGGGGCATTGGTGACTCCGAAAGGCATAACTAGAAACTCATAGTGGCCATAACGGGTCCTGAATGCCGTCTTCTGGATATCCTCTTTCTTCACCCTCAGCTGATGGTAACCCGATCGTAAATCCAATTTAGAGAATACACGGGCTCCATGAAGCTGATCAAACAGATCATCAATCCTGGGCAAGGGATACTTGTTCTTGATGGTTACCTTGTTCAATTCCCTATAATCAATACAAAGTCTCTTACCACCATCTTCTTGTTCGCCAATAGTACTGGAGCTCCCCATGGTGAAGTACTTGGTCTAATCAATCCTTTGTCTGAGTATTCCTGCAGTTGCTTCTTCAGAATCTCTAACTCTGTCGGTGCCATCCTGTACGGAGCCTTGGATATAGGAGCCACTCCAGGCACAGTCTCAATAGAGAACTCAATCATCCTTTCGGGTGGCAGTCCTGAGATCTCAGCAAAGACTCCTGGAAATTCATCCCACACCGGTACTCCCTTCTGAACCTCCGAAGTAGTCAACCGGGTCTTTCTCTTGGTAGGCTTCACCTCTCCACTGAATTGGAATTCCGGTTGACGAGGGATCCTGAAAATAATCTTCTTCTCCCTACAGTCAATAACTGCATAGTACTGACTGAGCCAGGTCATGCCTAAGATTACGTCGTACCCCTTGGTGTCTAGTACGAGCATATCTATGGCCAAGGTCTTATCACAAAGTTCTACTGGACAGTCAGCACAAACTCTAGAAGACATGACTACTCCATTCCCAGTACCAATCTCCCATTTGTGGTCTAAAGATCTAACAGGTATAGAATGCAAAGCCACAAAATGGTCTGAGATATAACAATGGGATGCACCCGAATCGAAGAGAGCGAGAACAGGTTTCGAATGAACTCTGATGTTACCTGTTATCACCTCCTCTGAAGCCTCGGCCTCTTCTGCAGTCAGATTGTAAGCCTGACCTCTACCACGCCCTGCTGCAGTCCTAGCTCCTCTCTGGACTGGGCGAACAACATTCTGTGGAGGAAGGGGAAGAGCTCTCCTCATCACTGGTCCCTGATTCCTCTGCCCAAGTGGCCCTGGAAGTGCCCTCTGTCCATTCGGTCCTTGAGGTGCCGGCAAAGCTTGGTTGGCAAACCCAATTCTCCTGTGTGGACAAGCTTCAATGGAATGATCTCGAGATCCACACACCAAACACCATCCATTTGCCCTACGGCAATTCTGCTGAGAATGACCTGGTTTCTGGCAAAAGTTGCAGATAGGACCTGGTCGAGCCATCTGGTAAGGAGCTGGTCTGAATGGTTGCCTCATCTGAACCTTTGCTGCTCTGTATGGGCCTCCTCTTCCCATTGGTGCAAACGGCCTCTTCATGGCCTGGTTCCTCATCTGGTTCTCTTGCTTCTTCTCTAACCCACGCTCCACCTCTCGAGCTATGGTGAGAACCTCTGAATAAGTCTTCAGTTGCTGGGGCATCAAGAAGACCTGTATGTCCATCTGCAGGCCCTGCTGGAATCTGCTTGCTCGCTTCTCCTCATCCGTCACCATGTACGGAGCAAAGCGGCTGAGTCTGAGAAATTCCGCGGCATACTCATCCACGGACTTGTTCCACTGCTGGAGTCTGATAAACTGCTCTTCCATGTCCTTCTGAGCAGTAGCAGGGAAGAATCTGCTGTAAAAGCTCTTGGAGAATGTGTCCCAGGTGACAGGCTTCTCCAATCTGGCCTCTTCAGCGAGCCACCAAGTTCTGGCTACATCTTTCAACTGAATCTTGGCGACCTCAACTTGGTTCTCCTTTGGTACTCTGGCTGCATTCAGCAAATCTGTGGTGTCTATCAGCCATTGTTCAGCATCCAAGGGCTTCTCTTCTCCCGTGAAGATGGCTGGCTGCAGCCTCCTGAAATCTGAAATATTCCCCGGCCTCTGTTCTTTTGGAGCTGTCAACTCTTGCCGGAGAAGCTCAGTCTGCTGCTGCTGGTTCTCCATCATTGTCTGAATGACCCTTAGAATATCCACATTCTCTCCCATGGGTCCATTCGACGCTTGCCCGGAGTGGTTACGGCCCGTCCTTCTCTCCATACCGAATTGGGGAAAGGTAACTGGAATTTGGAAACAAATGGAAGGAGTTTAGGATACAAGGGAAGGAATCAAGAAGGACTTAATAACTTTGTATATTGTAGTTGGCATTAGCAAATTACTAGAATTTGCTGCTTGATTGTACTTTAGGTTTGAGAGCCTAGGCTCTGATACCAACCTGTAACGCCCCGTTTCCACGGATACGGGGACGTCACTGCGACGTATATACGTAGGTCATAAATTGCCCCCACGTATATACGCTAAGCATAAAAGTACAACAAGGATCAGAGTACACGACAAAACGTGGTATTCATACATATGCCAACACAAGAAGTACACATACAAAGTTATCACAGGATATTATAAAGTATTACACATTACATGTGTATTACATCATAACCAAGTCCAAAAGAAATATATACAAATATGTATACAAAAAGCTCACAAGTAGAAAGAAGATCTCGTGAGTCAAAAGGTAAGTATGGCACGAGGGGACTGGAACTAGTCCGCCTGCTCACTAAGGTAAGCTTGGTCCTCTGTGGATGGCTCCACTTCGTTCCAAGCTTCGGAATCTGAATGTGCAAATCCAAGGAGTCAAGACATATAACAATAAACAAACTATAGCCAAGTGGCTAAGGGACATGAATAAGGAAAGATGAACAGTCATAAGGAATATCAACTAACAAGTATGAAAAGCATGAAGAGATAAAATCCTAATACCATGAATCTACAGTTAATGTCTTATTATTATTACTTGTCTTACTGTGATATCTAACTATGTGACCCAGCGTCCCAGAGCACATAGATCCATATCCTAGTAAAGCAAGGTTGTTATTGGAAACAGCGGTTGTATCGACGAACTATGTTTACAGTGGGTCCCGTGCATGCCCGGGACCACGGTCCAGGGTGTTCCGTTGCTTGATGACGGAACCAGCCGCAAGGCCTATCAGGAGGGACTTATGTATGCCCTTTGTCATGACTGTATCAGGAAGAGGGAGCAAGCACTCCCCTCGGTCCCCTGGAGGCCCTCAGGTCAGACCGGAAATATAATTCTACAATATACCTAATGCCACTGTAAACACGAACACATATCGATATCCGCATGTTTCCCCCGACCCATGTGTAAGTTGGTCCATTTTATACAAAAGTCAAGTGCATCATGCTTGGTTTAAGAGATAGCATGATAAAAGGTGATATTCACTATTTAACGAGTCATGAAACGAGAATATGTAATAACAAGTCATGAAGTAACAAGTGGTGAGATTCATCAAGTAACATGTCATGTAATATCAGTTATAAAGCATAAACAGGAATAATATGTTACACATGTATCAAAGATAAAATCCAAATTCAAATAGGAAATCAACTAAGTCAGACATTCAGAATTAGTCGACTAGGTGGAAGGATTAGTCGACTAATAGGGGTCTTAAGTCGACTAACAGTCTAGATGAGTCGACTAAAACTGGGTTCCAGAGAGTTGTAATTCTGTTTCAGGAAAAGTTAGTCGACTAGGGTTGTAAGGGTAGTCGACTAACAGGGAACTACTAGTCGACTAATGGATACTTAAGTCGACTAAGTCTGTGATACAGAGAGTTGATGTTTTATTTCAGGAAAACAGGAGTCGACTGGGGAGAAATGGGTAGTCGACTAGGGGTCTCTAGTCGACTGGAAATCTGGTCTAGTCGACCAAAACTGTGAAATCAGAAAAGGTTAAGTTTCAACTAAAGTGGATTAGTCGACTAGTCCCTAGGTCAAGTCGACTAATCGTGGGAAAAACAGTGACAGAACAGATTTTCTGGTGGTTGTTCTTGATGATCTAAAAATAGAATTTTTATGGCACAAGTGTGCATGATTTGTCAACACAAGTATACAAAGGAGTTTACAAGTCAAGGTGAGTAAATATACTCACTAGGATTGGTTATTTGGAGCTTTATACGAGTTCCGAAGGATCGTTTGTCGATGATATCACCAACTAGGTCCTTGGCGATACTTCCGACGAAGAGAGAGATGCGATCCAAATCCAAGGTAGTGATGGTTGCTTGAGATGGAGATGAAAACCTAGGTGAGCTTTGGAGTTAGGGTTTGAGATGGAGAAGGAAATGGTGAAGGCTATTTTCTTGGTGAAGTGAAAAAGAGTAAAAGAATGTAAAGGAAAACTTATATAGGATTTGATTTTTGTAAAGGAGATGTAAATAATGTAAATGTGAGGGGGTTTATTGCAAAATAGGAGAGGGGATGGGTGTCCCTCTTCTTGGCCACTTGGCCGGCCATGGGAGAGAGAGAGAGAGGTGCATTAAATGAGGGGGGTTGGTGAGATTATGTGGAGTTGGAATTTTGGAAGAGATTTGAATTTTTGGAAAAATGGGAAAAGTTTGTGGTTGTGGAGAAAGAGAAGTAAAGGAAAAGGAAAAATGGAAAGAAATTCATAAAGGAAGATATTTACTCTTGGACTTAGAATATAAAATAATGAAAAGACAAGTTCCCGGGTTTAAGTCGAGGATACGGAAAATATTTCGGAAAATACCGAAATCGTCCGAAATTCAAGTATCTCGGAACGACTCGTAAATTTCACCAAAAATCAATAATAATATATGAAGACTAATAGTGAAATCCTTTTAAGAAATACTTTATAGTTTTAAAACTAAAAATCCCGGAATCAGTTATCTACCGACTCCGTTAGAATTTTCATAAATTCATAAAATTCTCTGAAAAAGTATTTAGATAGAAAACAGGATTCTAAGAAATAAAGCCTAAAGGACTTTCTAGTAATTCCTAACTGTTTGGAAAATAAAAATTCGGGAATCGATCAGTGACACTGGTCGACACCGGTTTTGAAGAAATTCATTTTAATTCAGGAAAAATCCAGAAAATCATATAAAATCTAATATATTAGAAAATGATATTTGAAATTGAAATCGGTCAAATACAGGAAGTAAATCAAAAAAAATATGATCGAAAAGCTGAATACGCAACTAAGTACGTATTCTGGAAACGGGGTATTACAATCGGGTCCTACTCTGACGGCTACAAGAGAAAAATAGCCCCCACGGCTATCCCTCAGGGAGACTCCTAAATGACAGAGGCTTGCCCACAATGATTGCTCGGAGTCAACCTAGACAGATTTTCACTTTGATGGTCACTTGAGTGAGTCAACAGCCTATATGGGTTCTTTTCTGACGGCTACAAGGAAAAACAACCCCAATTGCTATCCCTTGGGGAAACTCCTGAAAGACGGAGGCTCACCCATAATGACTACTCGGAGTCAGCATAGACAGGTTTTCATCTTGTCGGCCACTCGAGTGAGTCAAACATCCTATATTGGGTCCTACACTGGCGGCTATAAGGGAAAAATAGTCTACACGGCTATCCCTCGGGCAGACTCCTGAAAGACGGAGGCTCACCTACAATGACTGTTCGGAGTCAACCTAGACAAGTTTTCACCTTGACGGCCATTCGAGTGAGTCAATAGCCTATATCGGGTCCTACCCTAACGGCTATAAGGGAAAAATAGCCCCCGCGACTATCCCTAGGGAAGATCCTTGAAAGACAGAGGCTCGCCCGCAATGACTGCTCGGAGTCAGCCTAGACAGGTTTTTACCTTGACGGCTACTCGAGTGAGTCAATAGCTTATATTGGGTCCTACCCTGATAGCTTACAAAGGAAAAATAGCCCCCGTGGCTATCCCTCGGGGAGACTCCTGAAAGACGGAGGGCTCGCCCAAAATGACTGTTCGGAGTCAACCTAGATAGTTTTTCATCTTAACGACCACTCGAGTGAGTAAACAGCTTATATCAAGTCCTAACCCTAACGACTATCCCTTGGGGAGCCTACCTGAAAGATGGAGGCTCACCCCCAATGACTGCTCGGAGTCTGCCCAGACAGGTTTTTCACCTGGATGGCTACTCGAGTGAGTAACAACCTGTAGGGTCTTACCCCGACGACCCCCAGTAAACAAGCAAAGACCCAAGGCATCACACAGAAGCATCAAGAGTAGCGATTTAACACCCAAAGAAAATAAAGGACACATCTCCTTATCACATATGTTTTTACAAAAAGTGGGGTAGGCCCATTTAACCCCGCCTACGACCATTGCTTTGGGTCGCTGACCACCTCCGAGATCTCTCATGCCAGCTGTCAGAGCTTTCAACGTGATCGGCCGACCTTCCCGGTTGACGACCCGAACCCCTGGGCTGGGAACTAGGTCCCTCGGTCTCGCGGTTTGCACTCCTGAGCCATCCTCGACGCTCTCCACCGGGACACCTGATCTAAGGGCTATAACTTGAGAGCACATCATCTGCACCTCCTCAAGCAACGTCCCATGAGCGCTCCAAAGCTTATTATAACGATCTGATTAACGTGAAGCCTCAGCTCTCAACTCCTCAACATACTTGTTATGACTTTTCAAGTTATCTCGTAGCACACGGATTTCATGCTTGAGTGCCAGCTTCTCTGCACACCCCTTATCGATTTGCTTCCGAAGAGAAGAGACCTCCGGCTGGGTTGAAGCCGCCTTTCCCTGGAGATCAGATACCTCCTCCCACGCCTTATGCAACTCTACAAGCCAGCTCAGGAGCCTCTCTTCAAGGTCTGACTTCTCCTCCTTCAACTTAGCACTCGCCTCAAGCCGCTCTCTACCTTTCTGGAGGACTCCGTCCATTCTTCTTTGAAGACCTGCCACTATCATATTATGAGAAACGAGCTCGTGATCCAGTTGAGAGGTTAGCTGATCGAGCAGTTTGAGCTCTAAAGGGTGTGAAAGTTAAGGAACTCTCGTGAGTTCCCCCACGGCAACCTTCTCCCGCCTGGCATTCAAAGAGTCAAACAACAATCCAGACTCATCATTCAGATCTATTTCCACCTATTCATCTCCTCCAACAGGGCCAGAACCTTCGAATTCCTCTAACACCTCCTCCACCGAAGAGCCAGCCCCGTCAAAGCCTATGCGCGTAGGGAACATCCTCAGCCTCCGAGGGGCTCCGCTTTGATCGCGAATCACTGAGTCAGAAGCTGGGTAGAAAGGACCCGTCGGGCCAGCATGCACAACGACCTTGAAACACAAAGGGAATAAGACATTCAAAAAAAGGATGGAAGCTGAAGATTCGACTATTTTCGTTCAAAAAGATTACATTTGATCTTTACAAACGATGGTAGCAAAATCAACAAGGAAACTCTCAAACACTCGCTTTGCCTTTGTAAGATGCATTAGAAGCAAAAGCCGGAAGAGCAGCTTTCTCGAGGCCAGCTTGAGCCACCCCCTGCATCGGGAACAGTTGGCAAAGAGCTCATTATCAAGGGCACGACGTCACTGGACAAAGCGCTCAGAGAGGTCTCCTCTACTGTAGCTAGGGCAACACTGCTTTCAGGAGGATCTTGGCCCTCACTCCTAAGGTAGGATCCAATTTCAAGCGGGTACTTTGGGGATACCCCACATTTTTTATCTTCATACCTCTCTTTATATTTCTTGAATTTGAATACCTTCAATGTATGTTGACAATCGGTAGCCTCTTGCTCGCGCGCTTCTGCCTCTTTTTGGGCAATCAGTGCCCGACTCAAGTCATCATTGAGTCACTCTTTCGCCTCCTCGAAAGCGTCTAGCTTCGACCTCGGGACAGCTTCTGCTCCCTCTGCATGCTATCATATCTCCTCAAGTTCTTGCTGAGCCTCTAGCAGTGCACTCTTTTTATTGCAGCTCAGAGTCTCTCTTCAGCATCTCCAACCCCTTCTTCTCTATCTCCCCCTTAAGCTGCACCAGCTCCTCCCTCGACTCGAGCGAGCCACCTCTCATGATCCAAATCTACTTTGAGCCTACTAATCTCCTCATTCACCGTCTTCCCCGCAGCACTGAGCTCCTCCATCCCTCAGTATAAATCTACAACTTCGTCCTCCCTCACCTTCAGGGCATCCTGGTGGTCATTCAGCAGCTCCGAGAGGAGCATCGCGTTCTGAAGAGGAATCCAAAGTTAAACGACACGCAAACAAATAACTCCAAACAAAGTCATCAGATTACTTACCCTGAAAAACTCGTTCTTCAAATCTCACCTCCACTCCTTCAAGGGCAGGGCCTTGAGTTCCTCAAGCCCCCCGAGAAAGTTATTATACCCGAGGGCCACCTCGACATCCTCCCTCCGGAAGAACAATCCTCATTCCAGATCTGCAACGGTCTGTCTCGAAGATAGCTCTTGTGACTGTGTGACAGTCCCCGAGGAGCCAACACCGCTGCTACCCTTGCGCCCTCTACAGCTTGAGGATGCTCAACAACGTCCACCCTCTCAAGTCTGTGCGAAGACTGAAGCCCATTATTGTCCAAAGTAGGGAATGTTGTTGTCTCAATCCCACCCTCAGGGAGAAACTCAACAGTAGAAGGCCCAGCGGGCATCAACAGGGCCGTATCCATAACCTTTGTAGTAGTCTCGATGACGGGCAAAGCCCCTCGAGCACCATCCATGTGGTCAGAAGATTCAACCTGAGCCTTCTCAGCCATAGAGGACTGCTCCGCGACAGTGGAAAGAGGAGAGGTCGTGGCTTCTAGTAAGTCCGTCATCCCCTCATCGTCAGACTCATCGAACCGGAGCGGGCACTTCTTCTGCAAGAGGAAAGCAAGCGTCAAGAAACAACCCTTACTAATAGAAAACTAAAGAAAGCAAGAATCTACCTTGAGGCGTGGAAGACGCGAAGACTGAGCAAGAGCCCTCTTAACTTTGGCGGGAACCATCCGCCACTAGACCATCGACTTTCCAAGATCGACAGATGAGGATTTTCTCCCTGGCAGGTTCCTCAGGCTCAGAGGCAGGCTGGGTTTTACCCGAGACTGGCACCCTCAGGATGGCTGGGGGTTCTGAAGGCTTGTTCGGGTCTACCAACCAAATCCAGTTGCGGTTATTATAGTTTAAGGCTGTCAAGCTCCTCAACTTCGCCTCAACTTCAGTGGTGGGCAAAGTCCCCTCATGAGCGCCGAAGTCTAAATTCCAGGCGACCGAATGGCCCTGCACTCATCTTTCGATTCAGCCTCCCATGGACCGGTCTCCCGACCACAGTATCTCGCATACCATTGTTGTTGTTAACCATATTGACAATAATCTTTCCAACCCTGCTCTAAGGGGCAAAATAGCGCACACCTTGAGTGGTCTTTCTTAGCGAGTATGCGGTGCTTAAGACCTCGCATCGACATGCCTTGGGAGCATAAAAATCACAGAGGGCCTCGACCTCGCGCTGATATGCCTTAAGTGGTCTTCCTTAGCGAGTACTGTACGACAGGTCACCACTGATAACTGAGAGGGGCGATCCTGTAGAAAATCAGAACGCTGCGGATGAACCTCGTCATCGACATCCTTAACCCCAATGCCAGAACCTGGGGATATATATATATATACACCCTGTTTATTAGGCGGCGCTAAAGAAACATCAGCACCGTGGGGGAAAAACTCAATTTTTATCTCCAGATTCAAACGAAAGCCATAGCAGGCCAAATATTATCCACCGCCTTCTGATCGCGGAGCTTGAAAGTTTTTGTATAGAAGTCCATTCGATCCTGATACGATGGGAAGCTCTCTTCCCCTTCTCCTTCACCACGGCCTTTCTTTTGCCCGCGTCGCTGACCGTATCAGATTTCTCTCCCTTCTTCATTGTAACAGAAATAAGAAAACGGATGGGATCTGAGAACCAGAAGATCAGAAGACGGTAGGAAAGAAGAAGATGCAGAGATTTGGAAAATGACCAAGGCCCCAGAGTGTTGCCTTCCTAAACCTAGGGGAATGAACCGTCTCTCAATCAGAGCCTTACACATATTATGACGGATCAGATCAAAACTATTACTCCAAATACGCGGTGCCCACCTTGAACGCCGCGTTCAATAAAAGTGATGATAACTTGATCGATGCTGCGACGAATGTGACGCACATTTAAGGCTCTGCCAGCCTGTAGAGCATGCACACCACTACAAGAGAAAATCTGAAGTGACAACAGGTAATTAGAGTTCAGATCCAAAATATACTTCTCTATCTGCATGCTTCTCTCTATCAGAATTCCTCCCGGGAACCTAATGCCCCGAGGGAGAGTTCCCGACCTCTTCTGGGGCATCTGTAGTGGTCAACTTTAGACCTCTTCGAGTCACAACACGTGTTCTCCAGCACCAAACATGCAAGCAACATGTGGGCTGCTTTCAGAACCTCCAAGCGGGAATTCTCGATCGAGTCAAACTCCGAGCGGCTCATGTGGATAGGATGAGGAGATAAAATCAGTTGTGCGAATCCTTATCTCTAAGTAAAATCCCCATTTGAATTTGGCAGTTACAGTTCGAGGACAGATCAGCTGCATCTACAACTGGACGAGGACTATTAGATAAAGAGAATTCTCACCCAACCAATTCGAATTCAGTTGTTTAGTTGTAACCGCCTCTTGCTAAGCGATTAAGTGTTTGAATTATTTTATCCAACCGATACAATCTGAATAAATGGGATACCCCTTCCAATGTAGAAGAGGGTCGATCTCAGAATCCCTAGCCGACTAGAGAACACCATTGTAATCACCATCGTGATAGTGGATTCTCTCTCTCTCTCTCTCTCTCTCTCTCTCTCTCTCTCTCTCCCCCCCTCTCTCCGTGATTTTCTCCCATTCGGGTTTTCACGTAATTTTTCGTGTTTGCGTTGCCTTTTTTGAGATTTCCTCTGACCTGGTTTTATAATTTGGTGCGTGAATAATTCCTTAGGAAATTGCCCACAACATCCACCAACCCAAAATATAATAAATACAGTGGTTGTCAAATGTGCAAATGTTCAGATTATCAGTGTGCAAAAAAATAATAATTACCTGGTTCAGAATTGTAGCAGTTGTTGTAAACTCCTCTTTTTTTATTTATCCCCAATTGATCCAGCAGCCTAAACGAATAGAATTATGCAATAATAAGAAAGCGTGAAAAGGATTTAATTGTTCATGTGAAATATGATGTGTGTTACCTGATTAAAAGTCAACGTAAAATCTTCATTTTCCCTCCCAATTGTAATTCCATGACTTTCTCCATTAGGAATTACACAATCCAGGTAAGTTCATCTTCTGCTTGTGACATTAAATCTTGATGCCAAGTTCTTTCTCTTGAAGCCTCCTCTCCCCCTTGAGTTGCCTACATCTATTCAGCTTCCTCTCTCTTTTGAACTACCTTCACCTCTTCCGGAAGTACTTCATCTCTCTCTTGTATTTTCCCTGCCTCTGTCTCCTCTAGAACTTGGATTAGCTGCTATCTCGACATTGGTTGTTGGTCCAACATGTGGACTTGTCTCATTTGGTATATCTGCAGATGCTCTCCTTTGATATTCATTTGCATGACTTGTCTTCTGTTTCTTTTTTGGCCTTCCTCCTTTATTTTCACTTGGGTTCACAGGTTTGGGAACATGTGAATTCTTACATGTTCTTGCATCGTTTTCAATTTCTTGACAATTTGAACAGTTTATAAGTGTGCATGTCTTACTAATACAACTTCTGTTTTTGGGCTCATCAGGTCTTTTCTTCCTTTTCTTCTTTGGTCTACTACACCTCTCTTGTCATCTGGTGGATATATATGAATGCACTGGACTTTCTCCCAAGTTGAGGAGTTTGGTATTGGAAGCATAATACCCTCATATGTCACTTTACACTTGTCTGTACGATAAAACTCATGTACATAAAACTCTATATCCTCCTCATCTCTCTGATGCAAGCAACATATTTACAAGGGATACCAGTCAGGTTCCACTCATTACAGTCACATTTTCTCTTCTCCAAATTAAGAACAAAGTTTTTTTCCCTTTCTCTTACACTTTAAAATTCTCATCACCAGCAAAAAAAACAATGCAGTCTCTTGAGTTCTCTATTTGTTTCTTAAGATTTTCTTGGATCTTTGGACATAGCAGAACTTGCCTCGTGTCACCATGCTTGGCTACATGCTTATACATGAATTCTCTTAAAAAATTAAGATTCTCAAATAGTGTCCATGTCACCCAAAAAATTCCAGCCATGCACTCATTTCAAATTCAAAAAAAAGAGAAAACTTAAAAAATAAAAAACATTGAAAACAGTGATGAGGGCAAAAAAAAAAAGCTAACCTTTATAGCTTTTAACTCCTTCACTTTGATCCTCCTCTAATTCACTCTCCTTCACTCCTGCAAAAACAATCAGAATAAATGTTACAAACCCTAAATCTCTCCTCTCAGTTTGCGAACAAACCAAAAAACTCACAATGCGCCTCGTGAGTTATCTTGTTCGATTGCGGTTTCCGGCACAAGCCCTCCACAATCACCGCCGGCAACTGATTTCGACCAATTTAATCGATCTTCGATTTTTGGGGGAAAAAACCCAACCAGTTGGGTGGGTGGGTGAGTGGGAGGGTTTTGAGGAAAAAATAGTCTCACGTTTTGCTTTCTTTTTGTGAGGGGAGGAGCAGTAATATAACTTTATTCACGTCGTTAACGACGTTTTGGTGTAAAATAAGAAACAGATAGTTCAAGGGGGTAAAGTGAGATTTTAAAAGTTGAGGGGGTATTTTGATAAAACGTGAAAGTTAAAGGAGGTATTAAGAAAATAAGCCTTAATTAAATTTCAAAAGAGATTTTTTAAAAAAAATACCTTTTATTTTGTTTTATCAAAACCGACTGAAGGGAGGTTTTCTCTCATGACTCATCTAGAAACTTTGTGCGTCCTTCTGTCCGCCCATCTTCATCCGCGCACGAGAAAGAGCAACATCGACCTCTCCTTCTTTTTTTTCTCTCAGCTCCCCCTCCTTCTTCTTCCTTCTTCTTTCTTTTCCTTTCTCCTCCTGATTGATCGGTTGGTTTCCTACTGACAGCGGCATACTAGTCAAAACCGATCGAAGGGAGATTTTCTCCCGTCACTCATTTAGAAACTTTGTCTGTCCGTCCGTCTATCCATTTTCATCCGCAAGATAGAGCAACATTGACCCCCTTCTTCTTCTTCCTCTTTCAGCTCTCCCATCTTTCTTCCTCTCCCCTCCTCCTCCTGACTGATTGGTCGGTTTTCTACCAATAATGGTGGTACACTAGTTTTATTTTATTTTATTTTTATCAAATCGAGCGAGTGAGGTTTCTTTCGTGACTCCTTAGACTTTGTCTGTCCGTCTGTCCTCTAAAGAGAGAGTCAAAGAAGGCCAGAGAGAGCCACATTCCCCCTCTTACCGCAGCCCTTCCCTCTCCCAGAGACCCTCCCCCCTCTCCCCCTTTCTCATCTCTCCTCTCTCATCTCCCCCCTCCTTCCTCTCCTCCTCTTCCCTCTCTTCTCTTTGACACTCAGTTTTACCGTCAAGCGGTAATCTAGTTTTATTTTTATTTTTTTATTTATTCATCAAAACTAATCGAAAAGAGATTTTCTCCGATAATTCCTATAGAAATTTTATCCATCTGCTTGTCCATCCCCCTTCATATGCGATTGTAACGCCGATTCTCTCCGTCTTGTTCTTCTCTCAGCTCTTTATTCTTCTTTCTTTCCCTTTTTTTTCTTTCATTTGATCGATTTCTCAACAACAACGGGCGGCCGCGTGCTAGTATCCATATCCAGCAGTGGTCCCTACGAGTCCTCTCCGTTCTTCCACCCCCTTCCCGAACACTCCACATCAGCGTCGCTTTCCCCTCCCTCCGAAGAAGCCCCTAGAAATCCCACCTCCCCTATAAATTCCTATTCTGCCCCTCCCGCTGTTCCCTAATTCCTACAACGTCACCGCCGGAATCCGCCATGGCTGCCGCTTGCTCCACCGCGCAGTACTTACGGTTCCTCGCCCCGCCGCCGAAGACCGCGAAGAGGGGGCTTTTTTCGCCTCGCTTCCAGTTTCGGTGGCGCCTAAGGAGTTGAAGTCGTTTAAATCCCTAAAGGCGCCCCCCAGGGGGTCGGAAGCCCTAGGGCGAAGCGACGCCTTCTCGTCGAAGAGGCGGTCGAGGTCGATTGGGGTCAGATGCCAAGCGTCCAGTGATGGAAGGGTAATCTCATTTTCTTTTTGTTTTTTGAATTTGATGATGGGATTGAGTTATGGGAATTATTTCTGTTGTCACTGAAAAAAGTTTCAAGCTTGGAGTAATCTTGATATGATGTGTTTAACATAACGTGATGGAAAAATTATATGCATTCAGACCAAGTGGTCCATAGAACATTCTTTTATGAAACAATTTCTTTTGTATATTCGACGTGTGTTTGAAGATTGCATCTTTTTCTGTGATGTAGGGGGGATTAGGAGAAAGTGCAGAAAATGCGAAGAAACATAAATATGTAGTGTTCTATTGTTCATCGCAGAGAATTTTTGCCTTAAAGTTTTTTCATCTATATAAAGCAGTAATTGTGCGAAATTGCAAGTATGTTAAAATAAGGACAAATTGTGTTCTCTACAAGACTATGTTGCTTGGATATGGACATGGACATGGTGTTAGTGTTGAGCACTGGTACGGGGCTCAGATCCCCCTGAGCCCCCAAAAAATTGGATTGGCGAAATGGAGTTGTACTCACACGCACATACATCACTTTTATCCACCAAAGATTTTTATGAAACATCTAATAGTTTTGAAGCTAATGAAAATTCCTCCATATCTAATTAAGTGGTCAAATTTTTTCCCTGTCTAGTATCTGGAGCCACATGTCATATGCTTAGATGCATTTAATTTTTTTAGTGAAGAATATTGTGAATAATAATGAGCGCACTACTGATAATACCCATGAAAGTAGATGAACAAAAAAAATTAGATTTCTTAGCATTTTTCTTATAAGATTTGTTGATTATTATGAATTTTAAGGACGCCTTATGTCGAAGAACCTCAAAGAATCAGTTAAGGAATCGATGTTACTACCACCATAAGCATCTGATCCTTGTTACTCACAGCTATAGAAGAATCTAGGTAATGTCAACTATATGCTAATAGATATAGCATACATAACCAAAAGAATATTTGTGGGTTTTCTTAGATATAATTGGTGATCATGGTTAGAGATTAACGGGATGGGTAACTGAGATAAGGGAGGAGGATAGTGAGATTCCCAACACTTGGAAGATTTACTTTTAAGTCAAAGAATGAATAATCACGTTGGAAATTCTAGGTAGTTCTCAATCTTTAGGCTACTCATGGTTCCTAGGCTTTGGTTTCATTCTGAATAATAAATAAAATTACTTGTGGATGAACTATTATTTTTTTTATAATGTATGCTCATGTGAATTTATTTACTTGAAAAATAAATACATGGTAGGAGGGTTACCTCTAACAGTGCCAATGAGAAGGAAGTTATATTTTCTGTCACCACTCACATGATTCTGGCCCTAGGCGCAAATGTCTTATACATTCGAGTGAGATACCAGGAGGAAGACTTTCGAAGACAATCCTTTAATGACAAAAGCTGCATGAGGAATCAGCTTAAGATTATCAGGAGTCTCGACTCGATTTCTTTCCATTTTTTCTATGATTCCACCTCAGTTCAAGACTATGCGACTTAGTCCTGACTCTTGACTTCTTTCCCTTTTTCCTATGACCCCACCTATTTCATGGCAACCTCTTATCCCTTTACTAACACAACAATGGGATATTTGCTAACAGGACAAGTTCTCTTAGATTCTTAACAAGCCGAATCCAAATATAATAATTCAATTCTGCAAGCTTGCCATTATGCTTTAGTTATACCCGTTGAGCCATAGTATTGGTAAAAAGCTTTTACAATGGTCACTTAGTTACCCCTCCAGAGTCTAAGCTAACTTAACCACATGCCATTAACAATATCTAACATTAGTTTTAACCTCCTTGCGCTGTAGAAGCTTTTCAAGCAAAGACTTTTATCGTTATGATATGATCTCATCTTTGGAGTTGTAGCTAGCTTAGCCTTAAGCAAAAAATGTGATGCTTGAGCATGGATACCTTATAAAATTAATTAGAATGAATGTTCATCATCATAAAGAAAATTAATTAGAATGAATGTTCATCATCATAAAAGAAGAGTGATGAGGACATCTCTCCAAGGTTGCGATTCTACACCAGAAGGCGTCACACTCTTTCAGTTTGGTTCGATTAGGGCTGGGGAATTCAGGCTACATTAGGTTGTTCATTTTAGTTCTTTTTTCTTTTATTGTAATTTTTATTTATTTATTTGGTAGTTTCTTTTAGTTCCATATCGGTTGTAATGGGATTTCCGTTGATGTAGGCCTATTTAAGGCCAATACTGGTATTGCTATTTGCAGTTTTGAAATGAATAAATTTGCTTTTAAAGCTTTTATGCTTTGAGTGAGAAACCCTAGGGAGAGAATCCCGCCTGGTTCCCCATCATATTTGTATCAGAGCTCTCATCCTGAATTCTTCCAAAACACAACACAATTAAATTTCCTCCACTATATATATATACAAAACCTGAATCTCCCTTTTCTCCCCTGCCCACAAGCGCGCCACCATCTCTCTCCAATACACAAACCAGAGCATTTTTTCTCTCAAAATTGACTCCAGCAAGCAGATCTACCCCCCTCCTTCAAATCAACCCCGCGCCACATTCGTCTCCTATTCCTCTAATCGCATCGACAAAATCGAACGGATCTCGTCGCGAGATCTCGTGCTCACCCTCGCGCCGCCACCACGACCGGATCTCGTGCCGCCACCACGACCGGATCTCGTGATCCGATGACTCCTGCGAGATCCCCTCCCCCAGATCTCGTGCGATCCCTTCTTCATAGTTCCACATCAACCTAACCTCGTCGTCAACAAAGTTGACCAGATCCAGACGTCGCCGTCATCTCAACGACGTCGACCAGAGCTAAACAACACCGTCACCCTTCTCTGACATCCCCGCCATCTCTGAGATCTTCCTCCCGAAGTTTCTTCGGCGTCAATTTCTCCATTGACGCTCTCGATTGGGATCCCAACGACTTCGAGATCTCTAGTCGAAGATTCGATTATCGTCGTTTCACCTCCGATGAGGAGAATCCTCCTCCGACGACCTTGCTGTCGACTTCCGCCAATACACAAACCAGAGCATTTTTTCTCTCAAAATTGACTCCAGCAAGCAGATCTAACCCCCTCCTTCAAATCAACCCCGCGCCACATTCGTCTCCTATTCCTCTAATCGCATCGACGAAATCGAACGGATCTCGTCGCGAGATCTCGTGCTCACCCTCGCGCCGCCACCACGACCGGATCTCGTGCCGCCACCACGACCGGATCTCATGATCCGATGACTCCTGCGAGATCCCCTCCCCCAGATCTCGTGCGATCCCTTCTTCATAGTTCCACATCAACCTAACCTCGCCGTCAACAAAGTTGACCAGATCCAGACGCCGCCGTCATCTCAACGACGTCGACCAGAGCCAAACAACATCGTCACCCCTTCTCTGACATCCCCGCCATCTCTGAGATCTTCCTCCCGAAGTTTCTTCGGCGTCAATTTCTCCATTGACGCTCTCGATTGGGATCCCAGCGACTTCGAGATCTCTAGTCGAAGATCCGATTATCGTCGTTTCACCTCCGATGAGGAGAATCCTCCTCCGACGACCTTGCTGTCGACTTCCGCCACGACTTCCTCCTCTGACATCGACAGAGCTCGCGTCCCCGGCCTCCTTGCCTTTGCTCAAGTGTTCACCTTTGAAACCCTAGAGGTGAGAGGCGGCAGATGGTATTTATGTGGTTTGAGCTAGTTAATGATCATTTAGGTAGGAGCAAGAGCCACTTTGATTCAATTTACTCTCCAACTCACCCGACTAAGTAGTTGATCAAGATTACGGTGTCAATCCTTTTCCCAGTTGCTGAGAGGAGAACAACTCAACAACATCACACACCAAGGAGATCATCAACAAAGGTCAGGTGGAAATCAAGTATCCATGTAATCAATAATCAAGTATAAATTCTTTTGAACTGAATTCTGAATACCACTTTGATTTTGTCATCATACTTTCATCGATTATCTGCCATCCATAAATAGTGGGTGAAAATATTAGAACATGGGATCTTGTGTTAACTACTACTGAGTTTGCATACAATAATTCTATCAATAGAACCATAAGAATGAGTCCATTTGAAGTAGTGCATGGTTATCAACCTAGGCAACCTATAGACTTAATTCCCATGACACCCCATCATATTAGGATGTCGACTCAGCTGCATCATTTGCATCGCATATTCATGACTTGCATAAGGAGATCAACAATTAAATTCAGAAAAATAATGCAAACTATAAAGCTTATGCAGATTTGCACAGGAAAGTACATGTGTTTAACGTAGGAGACTACGTGATGGTTCGGATTTGACCGGAACGGTATCCTTGTGGTCTCGTGAAGAAATTGCATGCACTTAGTGCGTTATCGTTCAAAATTTTGAAGAAAATTAATTCAAATGTATATGTAGTAAATCTTCCACCAGATTTTGGCATTAGCCCCTCGTTTAATATTGAAGATTTGATTGCTTATAAATGGCCAAATTATTTCCTGACAATTCTTTATTGGATGAGCCTTCTCATGAGCCAATTACTGAGAGACCCTTATTACCTCAACTTCCCCAAATACATTCCACCTATATGGCAGAACAAATTGATGAAATTATTGATGATCAGATTGTCTCTACTGGAGATGGTCGTTACCGCAGATTTTTGGTTCGTTGGAAATGACTACCTGATTCTGATAAACACTTGGATTAATCGAGAGGAACTTCAACAGTTGGACACTGATCGTCTGGAGCATTATGAGAGCTGAGGAGGCTTACATTCGGCAGAGTCGAGTTTTCCCCACCCCGGGGAATGATGGGGACATCTCTCTAGGATTGCGATTCTACACCAGGAGGCGTCGTCGCACTCTTTCAGTTTGGTTTGATTAGGGCTGGGGAATTCAAGCTACATTAGGCTGTTCGTTTTAGTTCTTTTTTCCTTTTATTGTAATTTTTATTTATTTATTTGATAGTTTCTTTTAGTCCCATATCGGTTGTAATGGGATATCTCCGTTGATGTAGGCCTATTTAAAGCCAAGACTGGTATTGTTATTTGTAGTTTTGAAATGAATAAAATTTGCTTTTAAAGCTTTGTAGCCTGTGTGCTTTGGGTGAGAAACCTTAGGGAGAGAATCCTGCCTGGTTCCCTATCAAAGAGACTTTCCGAGAATGCTTGCTTGCTACGAGATCAGTCAGGATGATGTTTCTGCAACATATAGAAATTTAGGGCAGGTCAAAGATAGCTTTGGCCTATCTTTTGTTCTAACACTTCTAATTTTGTAGTTAAGCTCTCAAACATTCCTTATGAAATTAAAGGTAATTTTGAGTATGGCATTTGAATGAATATAACTCTCCTTTAAGTTTCTTATGCTGTTAGCAGCATTATCACCATAATCATAATTATGATTATTTTTATTATCATTTCTATTCCTTCTCTACTCATACGTAACAAAGATTGAAGAATGGGCTATGGAGAAGAAGTGCTAGATTAGAGCCAGAGTGGACCAGTGATGCCCCGGAATGAGGCTTTAAGCAAAGGATGTTATAGTTGGTAAATTATAAAGTAGATGATCATTTGTAGTACCGAAAGAAAGGAGTCAAGTTGTTGAGACCAGTGCTCTGCTCTGGAACAAAGACTTGTTTTGTTGTTGTTTCATTTCTTCTTATGTTTGGTGGTCCTTGTATATTTGCCAATTTTGAGGTTTTACAGATATTTGCAATGTAAATCCACCGAGCATTCATCATCTTCATTTGTCTTCATTTCCAATTCAGATCACCCAACAAGAATTTACTGAGATGGCTTGGCAAGCAATTGTTTCATCACCTGAAGTTGCAAAAGAGTGCAAGAATCATGTTGTTGAGACAGAGCATCTAATGAAGGCATTACTAGAGCAAAAGAATGGGCTTGCACGCCGCATCTTCTCCAAGGCAGGAATTGACAATACTCAGCTTCTTGAAGCGACGGAGAGGTTCATCCAGAGGCAGCCAAAGGTAAATTGAAGCTTAGTTCTTTGGGGCATTAAATTTTCTACTCCTAGTATCATTTGTCTCTGGATGTTTTTGGGAAATCTGGGTCTCATTTGCTTTTCCCCCTTGTCATTACTGTTAAGAGTATGATGCTATCCAAATAGTTAACAGTTTACCTTTTCTTAAATGAGAGTTGAATTTTGATCAGTGATGCTATTTCTTTATTTGCATTGATATACTTTTTTGTCTCTCTTTAATTTGTTAAGCACAATGCACAATCTTCATAAAGACATTGTTTGTTCTTGATGTCTCGTGACCAAGACATGATATGTGAACATCATCATTGCCATTCAAGCCTTTTTTATAATGCGTGGTTTAGCTATGTGAGGGCTCTCCAGAAATTCATAGAAGAAAATGACTGCCTGCTGTGAACATGATATCAATCCTCTGCATTTCTGACTTGGTGTTGCAGTCCTTGGTAAGGAAACTATGGGACAGGAGATAGCTTGCCATAGAACCTAGAAGTCCAGTTGATCTCATGCTTGATACACATACCTGTTACTTTTATTTGCTCCTCTGTGAGTGTATTTGCTCTGTGAATAGCAGTGCTAGTAAAATATCTTTTAACTTAAAGATGAATGTGGAGATTGTCTTAATACATATTGTTTGAGTTTCTAGATTTTGTTTTTATTCCTAAGGGTTTACAATGTGCAATTTTCTCCTGCTGCTTTGTTATCTGCTGTTGTTGATTTTCTTACTTAATTTTCAGTATATACTTTGTTAATTTGTTAATCAAGACAATAAAATTCACATGACATCAATCAGAACTTAGTTATTAATAATTACATGTAAATGAAATTTCAACCAAGATCCCTTTCATTACCTTACTATCAAAAATCGACTGTTTGTTGGGCTTCATTCAACCATTTCAGGTTCTGGGGGGCAAAATCCACTGTTGTTTGTTTTGTTTGTACTCATTTCCTCTTGTTTGTTTTCCCCCGCTATGTCCAACCATTCAGGTTCTGGGAGGCGATTCAGCTGGTTCTATTCTAGGACGAGACTTGGAAGCATTGTTTCAGAGAGCTAGGGATTATAAGAAAGAGTATGGTGACTCCTTTGTGTCAGTTGAACACCTGGTGCTTGGTTTTGCTGATGATCACCGATTCGGGAAACAACTATTCAAGGACTTTCAAATTTCTCATAATGCTCTAAAATCTGCCATACAAGCTATTAGAGGGAAGCAAACCGTTATTGACCAAGGTACAATGGATTTCATTTGTTTGTCAATGAGCATTGCTGTAGTGTGACTTTCAGATTTGATTACTTTAGTGTTTTTTCTGTTCATCATGCCATATATGTTTACAGGTTTCTAGAACCTTTTCTTTGCCCTTGACATCAATGCATTTTAATTTTACCACTTACAAGTTGCATTTCCAGGCACAGACATTTTTTCCTGAATGTAGGTTTTTTTGGGCTTAAACTAATTAATATGATTGGCTATCATTTTATCTTGGAACACATTTTGTCATTGTTGTGGAATTCCATTCTTGAGCAAATTCTCTCTTGTATTTGGAGGTCAATGTAGCACATGATAAAGCTAGTACATTATGTTATATGCCCTGAAAGTGAAATAATCTTGTAAATAATGAAAGTTTAAGATCATTTGTACAGAAGTTAATTTTTTTGTTGTTGAAATAATAGCTTAATTAAATCTCTCATCTTTTCCATATAACTAGTTATAGTCTCATATTAGAACATAGTTTGTTTTTGTTATTGCTGCTGAATTCCATTTTGCATTTTCTATGTTGTATTTGGAGGCCAACAAATTACATAGAAAGCTAGTTCACTATGTTTTTACATGTTATGAACTAAGTAGTGAAAGATAAATCCTCTAAAAAAAGCAGTGAAAGATAAAGAAAATCCATAAAGAAGTTTCTTTTAAAAGTTTTTTTCTTTTTACTGCAGTCATACTGGCTTATCATTTTTTCCCCTTCTTGTAGTCCCCAAGTCCAGGGTAACTTTAGCTGCTTCATGGGTTGTGACTTCAAAATGAAGAGAGAATTTTATTTCCATGCTCCTGAACTGCTAAGTGCTTCTCTTGTAAGTTGTTAGTCAAGATATCTTGGACCAACTCAAAGGGTATTGTCTGGTTGGCATTTGTTGCGAAATTTGGTCAATCTTCCCATAGAACATTATCCTATGTACTTTGAACCCATTTTGATGTGAAAAGGCATAGATTAGGCGCACTGGCTTAAGCATCATATATCCATTTACAGTTTAACAATAGAAATTGGAGGAGACTAGGGAAATATTTAGCTATCTGATTCTCAATCTTCTGAGCCCAAAGAAGTATACTAGGTTTGCAGTGCAAAAGATTTGGTCAATCTTCCTATAGTTGGACCCATTTTGATGTGAAAAGGCATAGATGATGATGGTGAGATGCACTGGGTTACACATAGTGCATTTGTTAACAATTAAATAATAGAAATCGGAGAGACTAGGAAAATATTTGGTTATCTAATTCTCTGAACCCTTATTTCAAAGAAGTTGCATTAAATTTATAGTGCAAAATGGTCTACGTTAACCACAAGAAGGCATTGGTTAAAAGATAGGCTTATCATCAGTTACAAAGTCTGTATCTATTTTAAAGAAACATGCTTGAGATGAACAGAGCGTATCCGAGCAAAGGATGCTTGAGGCTAAGGACTGAGGAGTAATATTTTATGTGTGAGCAAGAGATTTGTTGGATTTTGAAGTTTACACTAATAGATAAAATGAGGAGATCATTGCGATTTGAGAGATCTGAAAGCATTAGAGATAGCAACTTATGCAGTAGAACCTGTGATGATCGAAGGAGGTAGACTGTGTTATTGTACCTTATGTTCTTTGAATTCCATCCAAAAGCCTGTGCATTATATTTTTCTCTAACTCCTTAATCATCCCCTGGACCATTTTAGTTAGTCGATTAAGATTAAAAAAGCTTAAAAAAGCCTAGGGTTTCCTGGGATTTTAAATGGTTCAGAATAGCATTGAAAGGAGGATTTTAGGAGTATGGAAAGGGGGGAGTTTATCCTGGAAGCAGAATAACTACTAAAACTTTACGAAACTGTTACAAAGGTTTATGCACAAATAACCGACAACCATTTATGGGTTATATATCCGAAGACAAAAAAATGAGAGGATTTTGAGTACTATTAGGAATTCAAAATAATTACGCAGAGGGGCCATTGCAGCTTGAACAAGCCCTTTTGGGTCATCACATCATGTATCCATGATTGATGTGACGATATGGACGCTAATGAAAGGTGTTTTATTTTCTCAAATTATAAAAAATGGAGTTAAAAAATAAACTGTGGTTAGTTAGCTTTGTTAGTTTAGCTTATATGCAGTTGTTTATTGATTAGATCCGTTAGTTACTCTTCTGAGGGTCTTATTATTCTTATTCATTTCAAACCTATAAAAGGGTTATGATATGAGAGTTGCAATTAGTTTTTGATGAATATGGAATGGCTGGTGGGATTTTTCATTAGACGCTCCCGATTGATCCTGCTAAAAGCACGGAAAAAGGAAGAACTTCAGGTTAGAAGTACCAGTGTGGTGCCGGTCGAAGACTGTCAGGCGTTAGAATAAATGTCCTTATTTGAGAAAAGCAGAGAATACCTGTGTGGTGTTTTCGGTGGTAATTAGAAGGGAACCCTTTCTCAATTAAGATTGAAGTGTATATATATATGGAGTTGTAATTGAGCGCGCGGAAATTTCAGATCTCCATAACTACATGATTTGCACATTGTAATTTCTCATAATCGCCCAGACCACGCCACTTGATTGTTGGGATTGTTACGCAGAGATATCTATCACTATCCATAACAACCCACATTGAAGTAGGAGCGTTGTAACATTTTGAACGTGGGGATGATATGACAGCGTAACTGAATTCGTGAATTGTGGGGATCGTGTCGCTAAGCTGTAACCAGCAACAATTTTTTGCGGAGGGTCTTTGTTTCAAAGGTTGGGGCCTCTAATTAGCGGAATAGCTTCGCCCAAGTTGAGCATCTGGAGGGATGATCTCGGATTGATGTGGTCGCGCGGATCTGTGCAGGTCACTCTGGACGAATGTGGGCTCGGGGCAGAACCCGAGGCTTTCTTAGGCGCATACTGGGCCTGCTGGCACGTCGAGTTCGTTGGTCGCTTGGAACGCTTTTGACGTAGCGAAACGTGTCGTCGCTTCTCCCCTTTTCGGAGTCTTCAGTCGGAAAGGTGGGGAAGTGTAACTGATTAGATCATTCGATTCGGGGATAGACTTGTCGTTTTATGGTTAGAGAAAAGCAACCAGCGTATCTCTTTGTATTTTGCATGTTAGTGCTACTTTGGATTTGTATGACCAGCTGTCAAATCTCGAGTCAGTGTGCACAGTGGAGAGAGAGCCATCGTTTGGACTGCTAGCTCTTATAGGGATATGTGCAACAGTCGATCTAAATCGTGGGGATGTCGCAACGCTTCGATTAAAACTTGGGTCATCATTACGATGACGTCGTTTTCCAGCGTATAAGTTGTGGGGGAAATTTGGGAGGTTTTTTTTTAAAAACCCTAACTCTGAAATTGCCCCAGACTCCCTCTTTGTTTGCCCCTAAATATGTGAATTAGTCCTTCGCCTTCCAATTCTCTTTTGAATGGATCAAGGAGATGGCTAGCCAAAGGAAAGTTGTTGCTGCTGATGAAAAGAGTAGGTGGTTTCGCTTCAGAACGAGAGGCGATAGACTTTGACCCTTCGTCGATCGTCTTTCATAGCCAAAAGGAAGTGATCAAGTGTCTGAGGAGGTACCTAGTGAAGTGTCATTCTGAGACTAATGTATGGGTTCCTCCTTCTGAAGGAGGTGTGTATTTCCACCCTCAGGTGTTGGCTCTGAAGGTGCACCTTCCCCTTACCATTTTGTTCGCCGTGTGTTGGCTTACTATAATGTCGCTCCAACCCAGTTGACATCAGGCACGTGGCGAACGGTTCTAGGTTTTGAGGCCTTATGTATGGATTTTGCCTCTAATATATACAGTCTTGCAGATTTTGTAACCTGCTATTCGACGCGAAGGCTCTCATCTGGGCTCATTTCTTTATTTTACGGGGAGATTGACCGAAATTGCTTGTTAAACTTTTAGATAGTGATCACGGGTGGAATTCTATTGTCGTTTGGGTATCTGGACCTTGGGAAGCCGCCAAGGAAAGTGATCGTGGGAACGTTTTAAGAGCTTGGGATACAGGTGTGGTTACCCAAGGTAGCGAGTTGGTTTCAGCAGAATTCGAAAAGCGAGTCAAGGGGTTGTATGGGATCGAGCATGACAGGCGCAACTGTAGTTGGCTGTTAGACTTCGATAGGCCTGTCGTGCCTCCCCCCGCCCCGAGGGATAAATCCTCTGCCAGGGGTGCAGCGGGGTCAACTTCTGGTGTTGCCAGGAGGACTGGCAAAGACGAGGCTCTACTTGAGGAAAAAGAGAAGCAGGCTTTAGCTGCGGCTTCCCTAAAGAGGTGATGAGGGCGAAGAAGTCGCTTGCTCGGGCTAACTCGCCGAAGAGGAGATCAAAGTCGGATCCCTTGGTACAGGGCCCCTAGAAGTAAGCATTACTTCTGCTCCCGACTTTTCTGTATATTCCTTCACTCACACTCAAAATATGTAGGAGTCTCAGGGTCCGACTTATGGATCCGATGAGGAGGTGATGAGGAAAAAAAAAGATGTTGAAGAAAGATCTGCTTCGAAGAAGGGGAAGGGGAATAGTTCGAGAAAGTGGCCTTTGATGCTCAGCGGGGACAAAAAAGGTTGCGTGTCCCCCATATCCCTGAGCAGCCGGAGGAGCTTCCGATTGAGCACTTCTCGGTAGCTCGGTTGGTGGTGCGCCTTCTGATGCCCCTCTCGTTGCTCCGCAAATGTCTTCGATAAGGGACTTCGCTGTAATATTTTCGATTGTTGACGGGCTTTGGTTGCGGACCTCCTAGTCATGGAGAAGACGTTGCTGTTGATGAGCGACAGGTCATTAGAGGTTTCGCCGTCGGTTTTACTGAGGGGGAACCTTCATCTTCAGGAGCGAAACTGGGACATTCAAGTCTCGACTACTTATTCAGGGTTGCTTTTGAGAAGAGGTGTCAATGTAGTCGTTCTGGGCGAAGGGAACTTCCCGGTTGAACTGGAAGAGATTGAAAAACTTCCTCTGAGGGCGCAGAAGAGGAAGATGAAAAAGGTCATGACGAAGGTATGGTAAATGTGTGTCCATTCTCTATAGATTGCATCAATTGTCAGTGAATTCTTCTCCTGCATGGTGCATCATATGCCTTTGGAGTTTTAAATAGCCAACATGCTACTTTGAAGGTGAAGAGTAAGGCCATTGCCGATTCAGAGGAAATAACATGTTGGCTTCTGAGAAGCGGGCAATGGATGGAGAACTCGCCGGGCTCTGGCCCTTGAGGCAATGTGAGTGAACTTGATCGGCTTCGGAAAGAGCTTGAGAAAAGGGACTCTTAGTTGTCTCGAGTTCACGAGGAGTTGAAGAAGAAAGACTCTGACTCGAATCGGCCCTGGAGAAGTTGAGAAAGTCTGACTCTGCCCTCTGATCTACCCTCAAAGATGATGAGGTGTTGTTGGGAAATGGGTTGGGGGGGGGCGGAATCATCTATCCAGTGTGCCCGTGATGATGAGGAGAAGGCTCGCAAGATGGCCGATGATCTGCTCCTTGAAGATCTTGTTGATCATCTGATGGAACGTTGCTTCGACGTACTTGTAGAAATAGATTCCACAGTCAGTGATGAATGCCGTCTTGTCCTTATCCAGTGGATACATCTTGATTTGATTGTGTTTGAAGTAGGCGTTCATAAAGCTGAGCAGCTCATGGCCTGCCGTTGCATCCACCAGCTTGTCGATTCTCGGCAGAGGGAAGCTATCTTTAGGATATGCTTGGTTGAGTTTGTTGAAGTCAATGCAGACTCTCCACTTGCCACTCTTCTTTACAAAGGCTGGTTTAGCGAGTCACTCCAGGTAATGAGTTTCCTAATGAAGTCGGCTCGGAGCAATCGATCGACTTTCTCGTTGAGGGTCTGGCATCGCTCTGTATTCATCTTTCTTAGCTTTTGCTTCACTGGTTTAATCTTTGGATCAATAGAGAGCTGACGACAGATTACAGATGGATCAACTCCTGGCGTATATGTGGGAGACCAGACGAACACATCCAAGTTAGTTAAAAACTCTTTGATACATACCTTTTCTTTTGTTGGGAGGTGATTCGGAGAGCTCGTTCCGAACATAGTTCAAGGAATCGGCCGAGTCGTATCCGACTCGGCTACCTACGAAATGACTCGGACCCCCGAGTCGAAGGGCGGGTGCCGAGTCGACTCGGGTCGGGTCCGACTCGGAGTCGACTCGGTCAACTCGGCTGAGTCTTACGGTCGACTCGGCACTTGTGAACCGAAGATAACTTACGGATCTGAAGCAGAAAAAAAATATAACCCCGCCGTCGCCGTCGCTGTCCCCTCGCATGTACTTCCGTCCCTCTTTTCGTCCTCTCTTTCCGTCGATCTCTCCTCTCCCTCTCTCTGTCTCCATCTCTCTTTCTGTCCCTCTCTCCCTCTCTGTCTCCGTCTCTCCCCCTCTCCCTTTCTCTTTCCCCTCTGATCCTCTCTGTATCTCGTCCATCTCTCTCCCTCTCTGTCTTTATCTCTCTCCCCTCTGATCCTCTCCCGTCTCTCTCTGTCCCCCTCTCTGTCTCCGTCTTTCTCTCCCCCTTTCCCTCTCTGTTCCTCTCTCCCCCCTATGATCCTCTCCTCTGTCTCTCTGTCAATCTCTCTTCTTCTCTGTCTCCGTCTCTCTCTCCTCTGATCCTCTTCCGTCTCTCTCTGTCCCTCTCTCTCTCTCTGTCTCTCTCCTTCTCCCTGTCTCTCTCTGTTTCTTTATCTCTCTGTCCATCTCTCTCCCTCTCTGTCTCCATCTCTCCCCCCTCTGATCCTCTCCTTTCTGTAAAAACTAGTTTAGTTTAGTTAAATTTAGTTTAATTTAATTGAGTTTAATTTAATTTAAATTAGTTTAGTTTAGTTAAACTTAATTTTATTAAAGTTAGGTAATTAAGTTAGTTTAGCTTAATCTAGTATAAACTAGTTTAGTTTAATTTAGTTTAATTTAATTGAGTTTAATTTAATTTAGGTTTATTTAATTTAATAAAATTTTGTAATTATAATTAGTTTGGTAATTTAATATTTTATTGAAGTTAGATAATTAAGTTAGTTTAACTTAATCTAGTATAAATTTTTAGTTTAATTTATTTAGTTTAATTTAATTGAGTTTAATTTAATTTTGTTTTAATTTAGTTAATTTAGTTAATTTTAGTTTTAATTTAATTTAACAGATAATTTTTAAATTCAGTATGGCTCCAAAGCAATACGATATTGGATGGGAACATGGTACTCCTATTAGTGAAAGTAGAAAACTTGTGAAGTGTAATTATTGTGGGAAACAAGTCCATGGTGGTATCACTAGATTGAAGCAACATATAACACATGTATCCGGTCAGGTGGAATGATGCTTGTGAGTATGAAAAGGGGTATCTCAAATAATGAGACATCTTTTTGAAGGTAGCAAAGAAAGAGCGGCCATAAAATTCAAGAAAGAGCTACTTATGAGATTTTTAAGTGAGGAAGATTTTTATGATGTGACCGATGAAGATTCTGATAATGAAATTGAAGAAGTTGGTGGTTTAGAAAGAGTTGAAAGAAGACAACTAAAACAAGCTATGAAAGAAAGTCGTGAAATAGCTTGGAGGTCGGCAGAAGGAGTAGTTCGCAGCCTTCAGGATCAGGGATTAACCGTGTATTGCGTCGGAGTATGACTATGAGAGAAGTTGAAATTTCAGCTCGTGGTATTGATCTTTACATGTTCCCAACAAAATAGAAATCAATCAAAAGCATGTTCTCAACTGAGAATATTAAAAAGGTTGGAAAATTGATGACGAAATTCTTTCACTACAATGTAATACCATTCAATGCAGCTAATAGTGGTCCTTACTACCAAGCCATGATTAATACTATTGCGGAGGCAGGTCCAAGTGTAAAAGGCCCTACAGGGTACCAGATTGGCAATCTATATTTAGAGGAGGAAATGAAGGAAATTGAAGTATATATTGCTTCAATAAAAATAAAATGGCCGCAGTATGGTTGCACGATCATGTGTGATGGCTGGAGTTCTCGAAATAGAAAGCCTATTGTTAATTTTATGATTTATTGTGATAGAAGCATGATCTATCATACTTCTGTTGATACCACTAATATCTCGAAGGCTGCTGATTATATATTCTCGCTAATGGATAAAGTTGATGAAGTTGGTGAAGAAAATATCGTGCAGGTTGTAACAGATAATGAGGCAAGTTTCAAAGCAGCTGGTCACATGTTGATGGAGAAGAGAAAATATTTGTTTTGGTCTCCCTGCGCAGCACATTGCATTGATTTGATGCTTGAAGATATTGGCTCTGTGATCAGTCAAGGAGACATCAGATGATGCTAAGATGATCACATCATTCATTTACAATAGCCTCAAAGTGGTGAATTTAATGAAGCTATTTATCAGATATAGAGATTTGTTGAGACTAGGTATAACACGGTTTGCCACCGAGTTTATTTCTATTGAGAGCATTATTCGCTATGAGTAAGATTTGAAAAGAATGTGTACGATTACCGAATGATTTGAATTCAATAAGGAAATGAGTAGAAGAAGTGTGCGAGATAAGGTTTCTAATCTCATTTTGACTGACCGGTTCTGGAAGAAGGCAAGAGAGGTCCAAAACATTATGGATCCTCTTATTAGAGTCTTGAAGATAGTGGACCAGGACAAGAAACCTACATCATCTATTATATATGAAGCCATGGATAGAGCAAAATTGGTTATAAAGGCATCAAATAGAACTGAAAGAAGTAGTAGGATATCATTGATAGAAGATAGGAGGGACAATTGTATAGACACTTGCACATGCTGCTGGTAATTCATTTGCCTAGAAATCATATTTGTTGACTAGAAATTGAAACTGTCATATCATAACAATCACGTGCTTACATTATTGCAGCATATTTTTTAAATCCAACACTCCAATATTCAAAAAACTTTTCTACACATCCAGAAGTGAAATGGATTAAAGGTCATTAAAAGATTGGAGTCGGATTTGAATAAACAAGTAAGAGCTATTAATGAGGTATTAATAATTTATTTATTTCATCGATATAATGTTATGCAAATATTAACACTTGTGATGTGTATTCTCACAGATAAAATTATTAATCTCTTCCAGCTGATTGGTGGATTAATTATGACGAAGAAGCTCCCAATCTGCAGAAAATTGCCATCAAAGTTTTAAGCCAAACATGTTCTTCATCGGGTTGTGAAAGAAATTAGAGCACATGGTCGCTGATTTATACAAAATTGCGCAACCAGTTGGCAATGAACAAGTTGCATAAACTAGTATTTGTGCATTATAATATACGGTTGCGAGTAAGAAACTTGACATGCAAAAGCGACACTGATGATTATTACAACCCAATTGATCTGAACAATATTTTCAATGATGATATTTTGGATGAGTGGATTCGTAAGGGAGAACAACTAATGTTACCACCAAATGACTTAGGTTGGTTGGTGACGAAAGTGGCAGCGGTGATGGCGGTGGTGATGATGGTGGCGATGGTGATGACGGCGGTTATAGAGGTGATGGCGGTAATGATGAAGAAACTCATGGTGTTGGTGGAAGCCAATGAGGTGGTGCTATAACATGAGATTCAGAATATTATGCCACATAAGATACATATTATGGAGCCCGGGCGGGGATTTTGCAACAGCGTAGGCATTTGGATCGGTTGGTCGATTTCAGTTCTAGCGATGATTATTCTAGTGGACATGATAACTATTTACATGGTCATTATAGTCTTGAAGGCCATTTACAGGGGGTGGGTTTGACATCTGGCCAATATTCTGGCACTGATTATTCTAGCACTGGTGATATTCTACTAGCAGCACTGAATATCGAGGTTTTGGGTATTATCACCATAGAGCTGATATTGCACAACCCCTACCGTCGTATTACTATGATAGTGGATCCTCTGGCCATCATCTCAGCCTATAGGATCTCACCTACAAACATATTATTATCCTTATGAAAACTATATACCTGGTTTCTATACTTATCGCGGGGATGATAATGATGATTTTGTGCCTCGTAATTCAATGTGAAAATAACTATATTCGTAGGTACTTATGAATTATTTTGTGCAATTTACTATATTATGCATGTATTTTGATATCTTTCTACCGACGATGGTTGTATTTATGCTTTCACGTTATGTTTTGAGTGCTAGGTGATATGTTTTAAATATGTCATACATGAATTTTAATGTCTACATTTTTTTTATGATTTATGATTTTTTCATAATTTTTTTGGCGTTCTATGTAGCATTTTGCGCGTATCAACCGAGTCTGATCCGAGTCGCCGAGACCGATCCGTCTCGGTGCCGGCCGAGTCGGCGGCTGAGACCGAGACTTTGAACCATGGTTCCGAAAGACTAGCTAGGGTCCTCCAATCGACTGTACGAAGCCTTCGATTCATCAGAGGAGTCTGTCTCTCGGCCCCCGCCGCTCTGTGATTGCTATTGCGCAGTGTTCTGCTTTTTCTTTGTGAGGGCTGGTCTTGACTGGAGGCCACCTTTGCGTTCTTTACCATTCACCCGGACTTCTTCTGAGCAATGGTGGAGATGTTGCGAGGCATGGCTTGGTCCACTCTTATATCCGCGGTCCCTGTTGGGGTAGGATACCACAAAAGCTAATCATATCTTGAGGGGACGACTTCTATCACTTTATGGCGCCCGAGGATTGCGTTGGGGGGGACTCCATATCGATCACGTAGAACTCTATGATGACGTTGTATGGATCGGTGCGGACTGGGAGTGGGTTCGTGCCGGGCGATCGTGTTTCATTCCTGTCAAACCCCATACAGATTGGACTAAGTTTGAGGATGGATCATCGCTCGGGCAAGCTTCGGAGTATCCTCCATTTGGTCCAGAGCGTTTCCATACAAGATGTTAACGCTACTCTCATTGTCAATCAAGATCCTGGAGACTCGACAGCTGACGATACACATAGTAACGATCAGGGTGTCATGTGGAAAATGCACCTTGCAAGCGTTAACCATCAAGAATGTGATCAACCTACTGGGGGATGGTTGTCGGATAATTAGGCATGCGGGCCTCGGTGATGTAGCGGGGTGGCGCCGAAGATGGCATCCACCTCCCGGTAGCTGATGAGAGCGCGACTTGTTGGATTCTCTAGTTGTAGAGTTTCGGGAACTCCTTTCTGAGCTTTGACCTTCGAGGGCTGTTCGGGATCAAGGATAAACTCCTTAAGATATTCCCGATTGACAAGCTCTTGGGTTGCTTCTGGAGGGAGCGACAGTCGACAGTGCGTTCCATCATGGAAGGCACAATAATTGCCTGCTTCAGGGACCTTCGGGGTTAGGCGGGAGTGGTTTTGGACGCCTCACCCATGATTGGCCTTGGATGGCACTGAAGACGCGATTGACGAGTGGAGTATGCATCAGCTCTGTACTTCCGGGGGATCCGCAAAGAGCTCTGTTGGGAACGCTTCTTGTAACTATCGCGTTCCCTGTTCGGAATCTTTGAAAGAGCAAGTGGTTGCTTCTCCTTCTCCCTTTCATTCTTCTGCTTAAAAGGTTGGCTCGTCGAGTCTCGCATCGTCTCTTTTAGTTATATGCATTTCTGAGCCCTGGACAGTATATCTTTTATGCTGGTGATGTCATGCTTCACCAGATGTCGGTAGAAGAAATGGTCGGTCTGTAGTGCTACACTGAATGCTGCTGCAGCAACATTATCACTATAGTTATAAACTAGCACCATCTGCGTCTGGAAATAACTGATTTAACGCGTCATGGTCTCCTATTTTCATCTTGATGGTGAGGATAGAGTTGCTATTCTTGAGTTCTTGCTGCGAGGCATTTTGGTTGAAGAAGGCGTTGCTGACTTCCTCAAAGCTTCGGAGAGATCGCGATGGGAGTAGAACCAGTATAGGGCCACGCCCTTGAGATTAGAGGGAAATACTCGGCACCGGAGGGAGTTATCGTGAGAGTGGACCGCCAACCTGATAGGCTTACTGGTGTTGGACGGGATCGGTCGCTCCAATGTAACAGTTGAAACTCGATATAACAAACTTCTTTGGAAAGTGATGAGACATGATCTCCTCCAAAAGAGGGAAATCAGAGATCCTTAGGATGGAAGATCCTGGTCCATCGTGGGGGTGCGATCTGTCTTCATCGATCCGCTTTCTGACTATTTCTACCAAATTCTCAATGCAAGAAGTCTTCGTGGATTTGTGCAGTTCACTCTTATTGGAGCGTTCCTGATGGCGTGGGGACGTGGATCAATGACATTTTCTATTGCCCCCAGTGCAGGCGGTGTTTGTCGCATGCGGCTGTGAGGGATAAATGCAGGACTCCTCATCTAAGCCCCTCGTCCGGGCTCTTAGGAGCACCTCGACCTGAGCGAGGAGCTGGTTCTGGACGCGTGTGGTGGCATTCCTTTCTAGGGCAGCCTTGTGCTTGTCTAGTCATTTCTGGAGGTGGGCTAGCATTTGAAGGAGTTATCTTTCAACAGGCAGAGACTCGTGTTTTTTGGCTGCCTCTTCCATTGTGGTCGTTGGAAACGAATGCTCTTCCTTAACGGGTTGGAGAGCAATGTTGGGATCCTGGAGACAGTGATTGGCAGAACACGTGCCTCCGTTGACGACCTTCTTGCCTTTGGTAGCGGGCAGACGTGACGATCTGTGAAGAGGCCTTCTTTTGAGGGGCCATTGTCGTTGGCGAGGCTATTTGTGGATGGATTTTTCAGTAGTGTTTGGCGAATAGGAGGGAACTTTGAATTTAAACTCAAGAGCTCTCAACAAAAGCAGCAATGTGGTGGGAATTTTCTGCTACAGATGATCGGACACTCTCGACTGGTCATGTCAAAAACACGGAAATGGGAAGAACACCTTCGATCAGGAGCACCGGTGTGGTGCCAGTTAAAGACCATCGGACATGAGAATAAATATTCTTATTTGAGGAAAGCAGGATAATACTTTTGTGTGGTGTTTCAGCGGTAATGAGAAGAGAATCTCTTTCTCAATCGAGATTGAGGTGTATACATACCTGTTGGAGTTGTAATTGAGGGCGCAGAAATTTTAGATTTCCATAACTACATGATTTGCAATTGATTTTCTCATAATCGCGCAGATCACGCCACTTGATTGTTGGGATCGTTGCGTAGAGATGTCCGCCACTGTCCATAACAATCGACATTGAAGTAGGGCATTGGAAGATTTTGAACGTGAGGATGATTTGATAGTGTAACCAAATCCGTGAATTACGTGAATCGTGTCGCTAAGCTATAATCAGCGACAGTCTTCGCAGAGGGTCTTCGTTTCGAAGGCTAGGGCCTCTGTCTAGCGAAATAGCTTCGCTCGCGTTGAGCATCCGGAGGGATGATCCAAATCGATGTGGTCGCGGATAGGGACCTGATAGTCACAGATTCGTGCAGGTAACTCGAGACGAATGTGGGTTTGGGGCAGGACCCGAGGCTTTCTTCTTGGGCCCATAATGAACCTGTTGGCACATCGAGTTCGTTGGTCATTTGGGACGCTTTTGACGTAGCGGGACACGTATCGTGATCTTGATGAAAATCGAATCTGACCACTAAAGAATGAATTTTTTGTTCTTCGGAGACAAATGGTCTGAGGGCTTCTTCTTTCTCCTCTGCATTTCTTCTCAATTTCTCTTTTCCCCTACTTTTAGCCTGCGCCACTTTTGAATACAATGAGAGTATAGTCCAATTATTCAATGGGTTTTAGTGAATTCTGTTCAGTAAACGAAGAAACCATCAGGAGGTGGGGTTTTGAGCCCAACCTAAATGATTGGAGGTGTTAATTTGGAATAAAGATTTCAGGTGTTAATATGGAAATGGGAAGATCTTGGGGAATGATATGAATTTCTTATATGTTTTAAGTCCAGAACATTTAGGTTTTCTGTTTTTTGTTACTTCTGCTGAAATATGCTAAATTGGGACTAACCTTTACTCCAATTTGTGGCTACAGATCCAGAGGGGAAGTATGAAGCCTTAGAGAAATACGGAAAGGATCTTACAGCCATGGCTCGTGCAGGAAAGCTTGATCCAGTTATAGGAAGGGATGATGAAATACGCAGATGTATACAAATCTTATCAAGAAGGACAAAGAATAATCCTGTCTTAATTGGTGAGCCTGGTGTTGGGAAAACTGCTATATCTGAGGGGTAAGATAGAAATAAATATTTCCTTTTCCTTTTCCCATGCTTTATTGTTATTATCAAATATCATAATTCTTTAAACAGTGTATTTTCACAGTGTCTTATTATTGGTACTATGGTGTTTTTTCTGTTTCTGATCAGGCTTGCTCAGAGAATAGTGCAAGGAGATGTACCTCAAGCTTTGATGAACCGCAGGGTACATACTTATTCTAATGAATCATAAGTAATCTTATTTTTTTTGGTTAAAACATTGAATTTTCAGCATATATATTATTGACACTTAATATTTTTATGACGTCAATTCTAATGGCTTATGTGAAATTTGGTGACTGATTTGGTTACCAGTTAAAGCACTCTTATTGGTCCTCTAGTGGGTAGTAAGGTATTTTGTTGTTGACATAGCCCCAGCCATTTTTTAGCAGCAAATATCAATGAGTTTTCACTTTTTCGGGAAAGAATAGTAGTTTTTTTTTGTTTTGTGAAGTCCTCATGCCATATTTTATTTCTTTTCTTTATTTGTCACTTATGTCTCAAATTTTTATTTGTGCAGTTGATTTCACTCGACATGGGTGCACTCATTGCTGGGGCAAAATTCCGTGGGGAATTTGAGGACAGGCTGAAGGCTGTTTTGAAGGAGGTGACTGATTCAGATGGGCAAATAATCCTTTTCATCGATGAGATACATACTGTTGTTGGTGCAGGTAGATCTTGCTTGCATGAATAATACTGTGGAAGCATAGCGTGCAGGATTTTTAAGAAATATTTTCATTATGATTTGTTTATTATAGTTTAAATTGTTTGGTGCTTTGTCATTTTCATCAAATCAACTCATTTATGTGGTCAAAAAATCACTTTGCCCAAAATATTAACGTAATAGCTTGCGCATAAAAAGTGCATATCAAGCAAACTTAAAACTCCCTTAACACGGATCTTTGGGTCAGGTGGATAGACCTTCAATGTAAATATTGACTGGCTTGAAGAGGCAGAATAAACGGAGTGCAGAAAACATGTCTAACATTGCTACTAATGAGATTGCATCCAAGATGTGTTGAAACCTGGTCTGTGATAGACTCTGATACCACCACACCAGAAACCGCTTTACCCGAAACTTTAAGCCAATAGGTTGTTGGCTAGCAATGTATATCAAGCAAACTTTAGCATATGAGAATTCTCGATGATAGATATTTGAATCAGATGCAAATACGTTGCACTAATCAAATAATAAATAGTTTCCTGGCTTAAACTCTTCCAATGTGATGTATATTGTAGATATCGCAATCAAGGTTCAAAAACTTGGCCGAGTCAGAACCGGAACGACCTTTCCCATTCCGAGACCGGTCCACGGGTCCCACTATTGCACTGTTTTGCTTGACTCGGGGCCGACTCGGCTGAGTCACCCCAGTCGAGGCCGAGACGGCCTCGAGTCGAGGCCGACTCGGCCGAGTTAGCCAAGTCGCGACCGAGTCACCTCGAGTCAAGGCTGAGTCAAGCCAAATTTTCATATAATTAATTTCATATAATTTAAATTTTTACGAGAAAGAGCTAATTTTTACTTTTGTGAAAAGAGTAGTTAATTTAAATTTAATTAATTTGATATAATTTATTAAATTATGCATTTATTTTAATATTTTAATACGCCAACGCATGTATTTATGCATTATCTTCATGTTTAGTGTACTAGGTGATATGTTTTGGACATGTTATACGTCAATTTTGATGTCTACATTTTTTTTTCAGATTTGTCGTAATTTTTTCAGAATTTTTTGAGCCCTCTATGTAGTGTTTCGCGCGTCTTGCCCGAGTCGGGATCGCGATGCTGCGGCCGATGTGGAACGGTGCCCGCCGAGTCGTCGGCCGAGACCACGACTTTGAACCATGATTGCAATATTGTGATATGAGCATAGAATTCAGTGAATGTCGTCGTTGGATTTGATGACCGAAAAATGCCTTAGATCTACACTTGTTAGTAGACCATGGAAAATATATATTCATACCGATTTATTCTTTCTCATCAACACATTATACACAAGCACGCCCGTGGACATACATACACAATCCATACTTTTCAATTGAATGATTATGGATGAAAATTCACCAAGAGATATGGTAATATTTGTAAAATTTCAAACTTACTTCAGACCTATCATCTTTATTTGTAATCACATGCTACATCTACATGGGGTCTTATATCCTCAAGGTTTGGAGTTAGTGGATGTGGATCCTTCAGCACCATCAGCTTTTTCCCACAAAAATGGGGTTGGTTATGGGGGGAAAACGGCTCCAAGAATGTTTTTGATAAAACTTCAGATCTGGCTATCAATCTGAATCCACGCACTTAGAGTGCTGCCTATGAAAAGAAACTGGTCTGTTGTAAACCTGACAAGGCCACTTAGCAGGGAGTGAAATGTAGTGTATTGGTCATGCAGTTTGTGCAATGAAGGAGAAGACTTCACCATTCTCCTATTCTAAGAAAGAATTAGAAGGGGAAAGATGTAGATTAGCGATGGAGAATCGCGTTGATAAAACATAAAATCAGTGAGGCCTGGTTCATTAGTAAAAAAGGGTGGGAGTGCGTTGTGAGGAATCCCAGGTGTAAGTCCCGACTACAGCCTACGTTCACACACACACACACACACAAAGAAAAGAAAAGAAAAAGGAAAAAATAGAAAAGAAAAGAAAAGACTCAAACAGCGCCTTTCCTGTTAAGTAGTGGATTGTTCTTTTGTGAAGTTCTACCCATCACCAGAACCCTAGCGGTGCACTGTTCTGCGTCCCTTAATGCTGAGTCAGATTATACACAGAAAATCATGCAATAGTTGATTGGTCCACTCTTTTTTTCCCTTACAGCTTACTTGCATCTAGCTTGCCCTTCAGAATAGTTTTCTCTGGCAAATGTTGCAGACCGAAAACATGAAGACTCATAATGGTTAAATATCTTTAATAAATAGTCTATGTGAACCAGTTACTTGATTTGTTCGAAACCTTCTCTGTTCTTGAATATAAATACAGCATACGTCTATTTTGATGCCAATAGACGGTAAGAGTAATTGCACAATTTGAATTTCGAGGATTTGATGCTGATTAGTGCCTTCATATTTCAATTTCAGGTGCCACGAATGGTGCCATGGATGCAGGCAACTTGTTAAAACCAATGCTAGGCCGTGGAGAGCTACGTTGCATTGGAGCAACGACTCTTGATGAGTACCGCAAATATATTGAGAAAGATCCTGCCCTGGAACGTCGTTTCCAGCAAGTTTATGTTGATCAGCCTACAGTTGAAGACACAATCTCTATACTCCGTGGATTGCGTGAGAGATATGAGCTGCACCATGGGGTCCGTATTTCTGACAGTGCACTCGTGGAGGCTGCAATTCTTTCAGATCGTTATATCAGTGGGCGATTTTTGCCCGATAAAGGTATCGTGGAAATTTGGGTGTGGATACTGCAGAGACATAAGGCACTTGTTGCTATACTTAAGAATATCTACATTATTCTCTGCCTGCTTATCTTTTCGTGAGGTGCTGACTGCTTTTTCTTTGTTTATCCTGTTCCCCACAGCTATTGATTTAGTTGATGAAGCGGCTGCCAAATTAAAAATGGAGATCACATCCAAGCCAACTGCTCTGGATGAGATCAATCGGTCTGTATTGAAGCTAGAGATGGAGCGTCTCTCTCTAACTAATGACACTGACAAAGCTTCAAAGGATAGGCTGAGTCGCCTTGAGGCAGAGCTGTCTCTTTTGAAGGAGAAACAAGCAGAACTTACTCAGCAGTGGGAGCATGAGAAATCAGTAATGACACGGATTCAGTCTATCAAAGAGGAGGTAAGTAACCTTAGCAAAAACATGGTACTTCCTCAGTGGAAAATAGAGGCTTCTAGAGTACAATTCACTTCAACATGCTATCAAATCACTGCTAACATGGAAACCTGAGAATCTTCACAATAACATATTAAAATTCGCTGCTTATTAAGATGTTTGGTAAAACATTATGAAGATTTGTATTTACAATTTCTTCTTGTCCAGTATAGAGAATTTAGACCATATATGTAAATTCAATTGAAGATTTATGCTATGGAAAGAACAATATCATCAGCTGTGTGCATCTCTTTTAGGATTTGTTAGACTGGACAAAATTTGCAGAAATTTCCCAAAGGCCATTCTATTATCAATCACCATTAGTTTGGGTTGGTGGGTTGTATGAATGAGATTGAGTTATACAAAGCTTCATTCTAAACAAGAGCATTGATGAAGCAATTCAATCTCCTAGATGAAGTGCCGCAAGAGTCATTTTTACTCTCAAGAGTTCGCTGTTTGATAGATTACAAACTTTATGAACAATCCTAACATTCTAGGCAACTTCATAAAAAAAATGCTGCAGTCCTTCTTTTGCTCCTATCTCACATAAAAAATTAAGAAACAAAAACTCTTGGTTCTTCAATGAATCCAACTAACTAATGATGATAGCTATTTTGGGTTTTTGCTGTCTGGTACTACATGCGATAGTTTCTGACTGTCCTTGTCATGTTGCTATAGATTGACAGGGTGAACCTAGAAATTCAGCAGGCAGAGCGTGAATATGATCTTAATCGAGCTGCTGAATTGAAGTATGGGAGCCTTAATGCCTTGCAGCGGCAACTACAAGATGCTGAAAATGAGTTAGTTGAATACCAAAAATCAGGGAAGTCGATGCTTAGAGAAGAGGTCACTGGAAATGACATTGCAGAAATAGTCAGCAAATGGACTGGCATTCCTGTTTCCAAGCTGCAACAATCAGAGAGAGAAAAACTCCTACATTTGGAAGAAGAACTCCACAAGCGTGTTGTGGGTCAAGAACCAGCAGTGAGAGCGGTGGCAGAGGCCATTCAGCGGTCCCGTGCTGGCCTCTCTGACCCACACCGGCCAATTGCTAGTTTCATGTTCATGGGTCCCAGGTGTTGGCAAGACTGAATTGGCTAAGGCCCTTGCTTCTTATATGTTCAACACGGAAGAGGCTCTTGTGAGAATTGACATGAGTGAGTACATGGAAAAACACGCGGTTTCTAGATTGATCGGGGCCCCACCAGGGTATGTTGGGTATGAAGAAGGTGGACAGTTGACTGAGATTGTTCGTCGGAGGCCTTATGCTGTTATATTGTTCGATGAGATTGAAAAGGCTCATTCTGATGTGTTCAATGTATTTCTTCAAATACTTGATGATGGAAGAGTGACGGATTCACAGGGTCGCACTGTGAGCTTTACTAATACAGTCATCATCATGACGTCAAATGTGGGATCTCAATATATATTAAACATGAACGATGATTCTGCTTCCAAGGATTCTGCTTATGAAGCTATTAGGGACAGAGTAATGGAAGCGGCAAGAGCCATTTTCCGCCCAGAGTTTATGAATCGCATTGATGAATATATTGTTTTCCAGCCTCTCGACCGCGAACAAATAAACAGTATTGTCAGGCTACAGGTATGGATTGTTGAAGTGCTTGATTCTTATATGCATTTTCTATCATATAATTAACTTCAACCGGATATTTGTTTTAATAAAAAACCAATACGTCTGAAGCTACGCTATAAGTCTTAGAAAAATTTTCCTTGAAAAAAAGGTCCTAGAAAATTACTTAAAACATCCTCTTCTGATACATCTAAGGTTACCCTTTCTCTTGTAGTTTTGATCTCACTGAATGGAAGACTGGATGTGTCAGTGTGAGGTGGCTGTTAAGACTCTTATTATTATTCTTATCTTTGTGATTTGCAACTGTGGAGGTTGGCCTGACTTGGCCACCTTACAGCTCAAACCTCACCCTATTGATCTCTAGGAAAAAAGAGATTTAGTTTCATTTGTTATAATAGTGCCAGTAGATATTGGATAAATCTATTGTTCTTTTGGGATATTCTCTTCATTTATCATACAAGTAAATGATGATTGCGATTAAACATATTATATGTTCCTAAAAAGATAGGAGTTGTTAATAGCAACAACAACAGTGCCTTTATTATTTTCTTTCTCATATAAGATTCTTTTCTGCATTCGAAGCTTCCAGATATTCTTTACAGTCTTAACCCAAGTTTGGCTTGTCATTGTTAAACTGGTTGCCTTCATGTTGCATGCAATCTCAACACGAAATCTGTTTTGTTTATCCCTCATCTTGTCACCTCCATCAGATAAGGTCCGGCTTTCCTCACGTTGCACCATCATTGGTACTTTTGTTGTACTTATTCAAACTACCTCGGACAATTTCTCGTCGTCAGTTGATGATGCTCTAATTTTCCCACTAGTGTGCTTATTACTTATTATTTTCTCATTTTGACACTTATCCATTGCAAGCATCCTCGTTGCAACTAGGGTCATTTCTTGAAATGTTTTTTTTTAATTCCCCTCGATATTCTAAACTATCAAAATGATGAAGTATAACTCTTACAGCTGGCATGTCTGTCTGTCACTGCTTTTCAATCATTCTTTATGTTTGGAAAATTTTAGTATTTGTATATTATTCTAAATATTTATAACGATCCTCCTTTTGCCTTAATTACCTTCTCATCCCGCCATCAGTTTTCTTTAGAGGGAGAACATGGTAAAACTTTAGATGCACCAAGGATTTCATTGCCACTTCTTTGATACAAGTTACATATCTATTTCCATGCTGTATCTGTATTTTTTAACAATTTTACTTCATTTTTCTCCCAATGGTGGTTTCTGCTCTGTTCATCTCTACGTTTCATCTTATTACACATGTATATATTATCCGTCTCTTTTCATCACTAACCACATGCTTGTACGCGCTAGTTGGAGCGTGTCCAGAAGAGAGTTGCAGATCGGAAAATCAAGATTGAAGTCACTGATGCTGCAGTTCAGCTTCTGGGAAGCCTTGGTTATGATCCCAACTATGGCGCCAGACCTGTGAAGCGCGTCATACAACAAAATGTCGAGAATGAGATTGCAAAGGGTATTCTGAGGGGGGACTTTGGAGACGAGGATACTATACTAGTAGACACCGAGCTCACAGCCTTTTCGAGTGGCCAACTGCCGCAACAGAAGCTGGTGTTCAGAAAACTCAAATCTGATGTCTCAGATAGACCGGCCGAGGAGGACCAGAAGGCTTTGTCACCAAGCCGATGATCGGGTTTTTTGTTCTAATCTTTCATATACGCCCCATGTAAAGGTTTTTACTGCTAGAAGTCATATAGGATGATGACATTGTACATCCTAAACTAGAAATGGTGATGATGGTTATTGTTTATCTTTGATGGTACTCTGATCTTTTAGGTATACTAGGAGAGAGTCAGAATGCAAGAAATTTCCTTCTTATTAATCTTGATAGCCATCAAGGTATGAGACATTTTTGGTGGCTTTATTCAGATGTAAAATCTTATGTATAAATGGTAAGATGAAAGAGATGTACTCTTGCTTTCAGAATATGGTTTGAGTTCATCAATTGTATTTTTGTGGTGACAATTTTTGGCTGTAAAAATATATTAAGTGTGGTGATCATTTTCTTGATACTTGATTGTTTCTTCAACCTCATGGAATTCAGAGGAGGTAGAAAGATTTTAAAGTCGATCTATTACTTTGTTCATTCTTGTAGTGAACTTAAGAACAAGGAAATGCATGCTATTGCTGCCTCTATCCTCATGCAGTATGGCTATAAATAGTGGAAAAATCAGTTCTCAAAATTTTATACAAATATTTAGCTCGGTCTTGATCGTAGGACTTTAATCAAATCTCTTATCATTGAATCTCAGTAGCATTTTTTTATTTGATATTTATATTCTGTGGATTGGTTTCATTATTGAGTCACGTTTATATGAGGGATCTGTACCTCAGTTGCCAGCCGAGAGAGACTCTCTCAACTGACGCAATGTGGCTGAATTTCGGTCATTATTTTGACTGCTGGTATTATGGTTGTAGTTTTATATGAGGACTGTGATTATGTCGCAGTGTTTTTATGAGGAGTGTTGCCATAGTCACAGTCTTTTCTAAGGACTGCGATCAAGGTCGCACTCTTTTTCTGAGGATTGTTACTATTGTTACAGTCATACTTACACTGAAATTGTATGATTTTTTTAGGACTGCGACCATGTTACAGTAGACTGCGATCATGTTGCAGTAAGTTTACGATCATATTAAAGTGACAGCTGAGAGAGTCTCTCTTAGCTGGCGGCTGAGGTACAATTTTCCCGTTTATATTTACAAAGTTCCAAAATGGTCTTGAATTTGTGAACCAGCCAGTGTGTGATGATGAACTTCCAATGATTTGTGGTGAAATCCCTCAACTCTGGACTCATGGTTTATATTAATAAAGAGGTCAAAGAAAGAAGACGAAATAACAAATGAGAAGGAAAGGGGAAAAGAAAAAAAAAAAGTAATTGGAATTTGAGAGGCTATTTTAATTCTACTTCCTAATTAGTAGTAAGATTTAAATCATCCAAAAGCCACTTGATAGAAGGCTCAGCTCAGCACTATACAAAACACTTGTTTTTGTCTGAATTGGATGGGTTGAGTTCAACCATGAATCATGATCATTCTTCTTGGTTATGATTTATTTTCTTTTAATTCCACTTTTTTTTTTTGTCCCTATTTAGAGTTTTCTATTCTTTTTGGGAGATTTAAAACTTTAATATATTCTGTGATGGATTTGTGATCTCGGCCAAGGGCAGATTTGTGATCTCAACATTTCTTCTCTGGTACTTTCGTATATTTATCTCACCCGTTGTTCTGTCTTTCACTTACCATCTTAAACGACGCAAATTCTCTGGGCAGCAAACTCAGGGATTGATCTGCGGGCCAACTTCAGGGGACCAGATTTTAAACCTTTTCTTTTTATTAATATTGGCATAGTTCACTAGGGGCCTGTTTGTTTCGTTGCAAAACGTCGCAAGTCGTAAGTCGTAAAATGAGAATGGAAAAAGTGAACTGTAGTAGAGAAAATATTTGTGCTTTATGGTGTTTGGTTGATAAAGTGAAGTGTAAATGGAAAAATATATTGTGTTTTACGGTGTTTGGTTGATAAAGTGAAAGTGTAAATGGTAAAGTATATTGTGTTTTACGGTGTTTGGTTGGTAATGTAAAAGTGTAAGTGGAAAAGTTGACCACAAAATTAACTGTAGCAGTGAGTTAAATATTATAAATACTATTAAATTAAATCTACTATTGCAAATTAAATTATATTAATAAATTTGAGATAAAAAATTAATAATCTTAATATTTTATTTATAACAATAATATTAATAAAATATTAGTATAAATAGTAAAATATTACTAAAATATTAACTAAATAAATAATATAAAATTTTAAGAAAATCTAAAGAACATTAATAAAATTTTAAGAATACTAATTAAAATATAAATATTAAAAAACTTACAAAAATAATAAAATATAGTTATAATATTATAATATTAAAAATACTTGAAAATTATTATAATATAAATTTTATTGTAATATTAAAAAATATTACAAAAATAATAAAATATAGTTATAATATTATAATATTAAAAATACTTGAAAATTATTATAATATAAATTTTATTATAATATTATTGTAATATTATAGAAATATAAAATTAACAAAGTAAAATATAATTATAATTTATAATAAATTATCATTATAGTATTATTATACTGAATTATTATTACAATATTAACATAATAAAATATTAATATAATAATAAAATATATTATGATATTAATAAAGTAATTTTTTATATTAAAAAATAAATAACTAAATATAAAATAATTTTATATTAAAGTATAATATTGTTATATTAATAAAATATTAACTCTAAATAAAATAATAAAAAATAAAATAAGTATTAATAAAATAATAAAGTATTAAATAAAATATTAAATAAAAATATTAAATTAAAATAATAAAATATTAAATATTAAAACAACATTAAAAACAATAAAAACATTAAAGATTAAAAATATAAAATAATTAAATAATTAAATAAGAAATTGAATACTATTTAAAATATTAAATATTTAATAATATTAAATTATATATTGATTATCAAGTAACTGTTTTGAACTATAAGTGTACTACAAGTGAGAGTTACATGACCACAAAATTAACTGTAGCAACTGCAAGTGGGAAAATATGAGTGTAAAAGTGATATTTACATGACCACAAATTTAACTGTAGCAACTGCAAATGGGAAAAGAAGAGTTCCATTTTGCAACTTATTTTTCAGCGAAACAAACAACGGAAAATGGAAAAGAAGTTTTACGACTTGCGTTTTGCGACGTTTTGCGGCGAAACAAACACGCCCTAAATCATATTTGTACTGAAATTGATGCAAGAGCCGTGTGTTCTTCCTTCCATATGACATTTTTTTTTTCATATGAGTTTTTTTACTGAATCAGATCCTTCGAAACCCTAATTTGATATGAAAGCTAAGGACTTTATCAAGTCAATAAATTACTTACAGTTCAAAACAGTTACTTGGTAATCAATATATAATTTAATATATTAAATATTTAATATTTTAAACAGTGTTCAATTTCTTATTTAATTATTTGATTATTTTATATTTTTAATCTTTAATTTTTTTATTGTTTTAATATTGTTTTAATATTTAATATTTTACTATTTTAATTTACTATTTTAATTTAATATTTTATTTAATACTTTATTATTTTATTAATACTTATTCCATTTTTTATTATTTTTTATTTAGAGTTAATATTTTTAATATAACAATATTATACTTTAATATAAAATTACTATATATTTAATTATTTATTTTTAATATAAAAATTTACTTTATTAATATCATAATATATTTTATTATTATATTAATATTTTATTATGTTAATATTGTAATAATAATTCAGTATAATAATACTATAATGATAATTTATTATTAAATTATAATTATATTTTACTTTGTTAATTTATACTTCTATAATATTACAATAATATTATAATAAAATTTATATTATAATAATTTTCAAGTATTTTTAATATTATAATATTATAACTATATTTTATTATTGTTGTAAGATTTTTAATATTTATATTTATTAGCATTCTTAAAATTTTATTAATGTTCTTTAGATTTTCTTAAAATTTTATATTATTTATTTAGTTAATATTTAGTAATATTTTACTATTTATACTAATATTTTATTAATATTATTGTTATAAATAAAATATTAAGATTATTAATTTTTTATCTCAAATTCATTAATACAATTTAATTTGCAATAGTAGATTTAATTTAATAATATTTATAATATTTAAATCACTGCTACAGTTAATTTTGTGGTCAACTTTCCACTTACATTTTTACATTACCAACCAAACAGCGTAAAACACAATATACTTTACCATTTACACTTTCACTTATCAACCAAACACTATAAAACACAATATACTTTTCCATTTACAATTCACTTTATCAACCAAACACCGTAAAACACAATATGTTTTCTCTGCTACAGTTTACTTTTTCCATTCTCATTTTACGACTTACGACTTGCGACGTTTTGCAACGAAACAAACAGTTAATGTTGAATTAGCGTGTAAATGTACGAAATATTGAATACGTGGTGCAATACTACATTTGTATAACTAGTAAATACATAATAAATACTGTCATAATTACATGTATATAAAAATCTCTAATTTATTGCAATATAAGAAATATATATTTTTTCTGCCCTGAACTTTACCCATTTCTTTCGCTTTAATTTTTTTTTTTTGGCTAGTTAAATACATTGACATCGTGTTCGAACTAAGCAAACTCAGATCTGCCCAGTAAGCGACATAAGAAAATAAAATATCTGTACACAATATGATTCGACTTGAGAATGTGAAGAGCTTGAAGGTTTAACCAATTTAGGGCTACGTATGCACTTTAGGAATTAAAAAAATAGGTGGGATCAAAATGGCATTAATTGAATTTCAGGGGTAATTAAGTCAATGCCTTCAGCCACTCAATTTTTCCACTCTTTATTTTTTTTTACTGCTCTCTGAATTAAAAAAGCAGCAGCCAAACTGTAATGGCTCCAGCTGCCTTCATGGCCAAGAAGGAACGATCTTCCAAAATTGATCGTAGCTCTCACTAGGGTTTCGATGCGAAATCCTCGTACTCCGTTGAACTTGCAAGAGGATTCGATCCAATGCAGTGTGGTCTTCGAGAATTGGAAGAGGTATCCAGCTTAATCCCCAACTTGAAAGGAATTTTGCAGTTTCTGATTTCATCGGTACTCGAATTATTATTTTTAATTTAATTAGTGCAACAGTTCTAGTGAAGGTTTCTTTAATGTGATGAAATAGTTTGATTTTTGAGTTCAAATTTCTTATATTTCTTTCTCTGTTTAATCTTTGTAATTTTGATTGCGAAGGGGGAGGTACTGATGATGGAGTGATGATGGAAGGAGATGGGGATGATCAGGGCTCGGGCTGGCTTGAAGTGAAAAAGGTAATTGCTTTTTTCTAATACTTTGTGGTCCCTTGATAATTATACTCATTTTGGTGGACTGACTGATTGATATGCTGTGAAATTTATTCAAGGATGAGATTTTTTTTCCCCTGGTGAAGAAAACTGAATAAAAAGACCCCACATTTTTTTTTTTGCTCGATTCACACAGCATTCTTTTGGTAGTTAAGAAGAAGACAAGCTTAGACTAGGTTACCAAAATGAGAAGGGTTAAGATCAAATTGGGACACAATGCATTGTAAATTTATACTGTTTGTCATGATTTAAGTAAAGATCCACAGGTTACGATGCTGCTATTGAAAGTGCTTGTTATAACTTTGGATGTTTATGAAAGTTTCAAAGCATTTAATTTTTCAGTTCAAAATAATTAGCTGCTGACGAGTTACTAATTTAGAATTGGCCATTATAGATCTCTCAACAGTAGGGTTTTGGTTTATCAGCAGCCCGTCTTTACGGGTTAGGATGCTGGGACTATTGAGAAATGTGTCCATACAATGGCTGTCTCAAAACGAGAATGCTGAGATGGATGATTCACAACCTGCTAGAAGATAAGAAAACAAATGAGTGCATCCCTGAGAAGATAAAGGTAGTTTAAGTGAGGAAAAAAATAAAGGAGAATCGGTTGGGATGGTTTAGGTATGTGCAACGGACACTAGCAAGTCTGCTGCTTAGGAGGGAAGGAATTGTAGTTGGAGTAGCAAGGATCGGCAACAAACCAAATCAACCTCGACTAAAGTAGTAAAAAAACACATATCATAGTTGATTTAATAGAGGAGATAGTCCTCAACAGTATTGATTGGAGAAAAATGACCCGTGTAGTTGACCCCTATAGGATAATGGCATTGTTGTTGTTATTGTAGAACTTCTATTCAATTCTTATTTCCATGACACGAATTTAGCTGTAAGATGGTTAGCATGAAAGAAGAACAAACAGTTGAGCAATTCTTTATTTGGATTTGAAGCTCATTGTCATGATCATCACTACCATTTCAATGATTTCCCCTCTAAGTGGGTTCAGTTATAAAGCTAAATTTAATTCAAGTTGCCTTTTGTGTCAGGGTTGATCGAAACCAATATTATGTGATGGTGACATATTTGCGGAGGAAACAATCACATGAAAAAGAAGGCTTGCATAATGCATATGAGGCCAATCAACATGTAGGAAGATGTACTCATCAATCACACAACTCGTGATCATGTAACAATAAAGCAAGCTGGCCAAGCCCCCAAAATTTTTACAAGTAGAAAAAGTCTATTCTGGAAAGCTTTCAAGATTTCGTACATGGAATTGCATTCATCTCCAAACTTACAGAGGGAAGTTATTTCCTCATTTTTACTAGCTAGCCAGTAGTTTTGATTTTTTCAGATTCCTTGTTCGTTTACGTGCATTTATGCATTGGCTGGTTTTTACTTTGCCCAACTTTCTGAAAAATAGAGCCTAGCAAGTTTTATACCCTTTCTATAAAATTTTCCCTTTAATTCATGGGATATTCTAAGAAATTAAAGAGGAAATTTTATGAAAGGCTATAATAATACCACATTGCTCCATGGTTTAGAATGTTGAATAATTTAGAAACATGTCCAGAAAATGAGTGTAGCATAAATGAGAATGCTGAGATAGGTAAGCGACAATACACTAAGTGATAAAATAAGAAATAAGTGCATCCTAGAAAGTTAGAGGTTACTCATATTGAGAATAAAATGAGAGAGAACTAACTCAGATAGGTTGGGTATGTGCAATGGCCAATAAATGCACCAACGATGAGAAGTGATAGAATCATAATTAATAGGAAATGAGGACTAGGGAGAGGCCTAAACAAACTCTGACGGAGGAAAATTAGAGTAATATGTTAATGCTTCATATTACCGATGAAAAGGCCCTTAATAAAGCTGAATGATAGAAAAAGATTTATGCTGCGGACCCCAAAACTTTGAGATAAAGGCTTTGTTGTTGCTGTTGTTGGTTTTATATATTACGTACTAATCAATTTCTTATATTTTCTTTGCAGAAGAGAAGCAGCTCAAAGCTTTCAATCCAGAAGGTTTCTGGGGGCTTTTTTAACAAGAGGCAAAGCTTCACCCCATTCTTTCCAGCTTCTAAAAATCATGAAGTTGGAAATTTGCCCAGCAGGTGCCAGGTCCAACCCACTATAGAAGGGGTTGGTTTTGCTCTACCGTCAAATATTTCTTATGATAGTGGTGGCTCTTCAACAATAGTTGCTGATCATGGTATTGAGTGCCTTGACAAAGTAGTTATCGACGAGGAGAACAGACCTCCTGAGGTGGTCCCTTGTACGTCCCTGAAGGCTCCAAACTCAGAGAGTGAGCCTGAAGCAATTCATGAAATTCTTATAAAGGAAAATGTGGGCATTGTTCCAAAAATCAAGTTGGATGACCTTGAAGATGTTCCTTTTTCACTGTCTGAAGGTTGTGAAAATTCAAGTAGAATTGTAAAGATTGAGTGTGTAGATGGTTCAGATAGTATCAAGCAGGAATATGTAAATGTTGCAGATTCTTGTGTGCCATCATGCAGTCCTCTTCAAGTAGGAGAAGTAACATCTGAAGATGTGGAATTGCTTCCTGGGCCACTTTCTTCAGGTGTTTACGAGGAATCTCCTGATGAGACCTGGAAGGAAGTTAGTGAGGTTCCTTCTGAAGATTTGGGTTTACTGAATGTTAATCCACAGGATGCAGTTGGAGCTCTTAAGCAAACCCATGACAATAGAGTACCAGGATGACCAAACTTGAACCTGATGAGGACTTGTGTCCTAATGATGCAATTGTTGAAGGTTGTCCTTCATCTCCTTGTGAAGCAATTGAAAAAATGACCATTCAGGAGCCTTGCGATAAGTCTAAGGATGGAGCACTGAATGTTTCAGAAGTATCTGTCATAAATGAAAATGCAGGCATGAATGATGGCCTGCAAGATACTAAGTTGCTCCCACATCTTAACAATAGTATTGAAATTTCTGTTCATGATTCCTTTTACAGAAACTGCAGAAGATCCAAAGGGGCTGCAGTATGATTCAACAGAAGGGGCTGATCTTGGAGAAGGCGAGCATGAGGAGAGCAAAGAAAGGTTTAGGGAAAGGTTATGGTGCTTCCTTTTCGAAGATCTCAATAGAGCCATTGATGAACTTTATCTTCTCTGTGAATTGGAATGTGACATGGAGCAGATGAATGAAGCCATACTTGTTCTTGAGGAAGCTGTATCTGATTTCAAAGAACTCAAATGTAGAGTGGAACATTTTGAAAACACAAGACGAATTACTTCCCAATCATCTAAAGATGGTGGGGCAATAAATGTGAAGACCGACCATCGTAGGCCACATGCCCTCTCATGGGAGGTAAGGGTGCTCCATTCAATCTAGCTCTTTCTTTTCTTTTTTCTTTTTTGATTTTGCTGATAATATTCATACTACTGACTATGTCAGATGTTCTAATTTTGTATACACAATCTGAAATGCATATTCCTTGCTAACGTCGAACGTGTTCTTTTGATGTTCAAACTCTCGAGAATCATTATGAAATAGACCATGAATCTTATTTATCCAAAGCATTTCTACGGAATCTGCTGTCGAAGTTCTTAAATCATTCATGATTGCACGTAAATTGTATTTTTTATTGTTCCTTGATAGGGTCCGTTCAAAAAAGAGCGTATATTTTTGGCAAGTATTCTTGTTCATTCACATCATCTCACAATCTGGTCCTTTTCTAGCATATCTAAACCAAGAGATCCCTTCTCTTTTTCTAGAATTTTTATTCGACTTATCAATTCATTATTCAAGTTGTATTTTTTTTTGTTCGTTAGTATAGACCCAATTATTATACAGGTCCTCGGGGGATAGTTTTTCTGTCGTGTACAAAGAAATTTTTCGTTCTCATTTCTGAAAAAGTCGATAAACTGGGTGGAATATGTAAAAGATATTATTTGTTTTCCATTACTTGGGCATATATAAAAAAAATATAGTGTTGAGATTACTATGGAAATATTTGGACATGGAGAGTTTGTTCATTAGGTTTGAAAATATGCTATAAAATTGCAGGAAAAATCAAATCTGTCATCCAATAGCAGGTAATGTAAAGCCCAAAATCTTTTTATACCAGATATCGGGTAATTCTTTTCTACAAAAAGAAGAAGCTAGGAGAGCAGTGGCAATGTATGGTGTTCAAATTAGACACATATCATTAAACAGATAATTCCGAATAGTTGCAATAAGAATTTTACTGTAAATGTTTTGCACCCTTAGGTTATTGAACAGAAACTTTATTCTTCTACAATCTCAGATGGTTTTTTTGGTGTCGGCTCATGAAAGCCTCAAACCACTATTGATATGGCCACAGAAGGACCTCTGCTTCTAGGGCATGAACTTGTAAGGCAGTGATGATTTTGAATTGTTTTCTGTTTGTTACACTTTGGACTTGTGTGGTTAAGTAGAGTTCTTGTTCTTTCTGCTGTTTGACAACCCAGGCTTTTTTAACGGGTTATCAACACAGCCATTATGATATGCTTATCGTTAAAAACTTGCATGCTTTGGATTGACAGATCTTTAGGTTTAGGACGGGCACAATAAATGACCTAATTATTGACTTCTCTGTCTCTGCAGACAACTGAATGGTTTCTGAATTGAACAAAAGAATGACCACGACCTTTCATAATTTAAAAAGAATAAACAAAAGTGTCATTGATGTAAAACAGGATCGCAATCACCTTCGAATACAAATAAAAAGAAAAACTAGGGTTTATAAGAAATAAAATGAAAAGAGAGATTAAGGTTGGAAAAAGAACCAGATAACTTTGGGCTTCGCACCCCCTTACGCGGGCTTCGCACCCCTTGCACCACGGGCTTCACACCCAATCTCAAGAACCCAAGAGCTCTGAAATTTTAACTAAAAAGTTTTATTTAATCATTGTCTACTTATTCATTGAGTTGAGCCTCTTTATATAGGCTCTTACAAAGTGAACTTCTCGGATATAACCGATGTGGTACTAAAAGAAAGATAAACAAAACACATCTCAAAATAAACTAAGGCATAAAAAAATAATTAGTACTGGGTGATGTCCCCATCATTTCCCCCGGGGTGGGAGAGAGTCGACCCTGTCGAGTGAGGACACCCTCATGAAGCATCTCAATCGGGCCATGGTGGTGGCCTTGACAGTGGCACTAATGCATCACATCGAGACCAAGGTGGTGGAGGGGAACTGGTCTCCTTGTCGGATCGATAAAAGATGACAGCTTGATCAAGACACCAATAGCAAACTGAGACACGTCATCCATAATGAAAACTGAACAGATTGCACTTTGCACCATAAGTGCCCTGATCATTTGTGAGCCTGGCTCCTGTAGACATATCTGCAATTGGTCGTACACATCAGGCGATCTTAAAAAAAATGATACACTCATAGCTGCCAATGGTGGTACTAACTTCAAAGTAGGCTCCGCTGGAAGATCTACAAGGGTCTCAATAGGGAGACCTTCAACTTTCATAGGTTGTGAGGAAACCTCTTCTTTCTGTGACACCGACTCAGCAATAACTTCTGGTCTTGGCTCTGGCGTATCATAAACTTCCGGCTTTGGCTCTAGATTGTCATCAATTTCTGGCTCTGATTCTGGATTTTCAACAGCCTGTATCGGCTTACTTTCTAGCTTCTTAATCATGCCAGCGAGAATCTCCTTACATTCAGCAACCAAATCTGAATTGTGGCCCCTCGAGATGTGGAGCATACCGGGCATGAAGAAGTTCTTGTAGGATAAGCCAATCTCGACAGTTGATATGATTGTGTTCCACCACCAATAAGCTTCTCCAGCTAACTTCATTTGGGCATAATGACACTTCTGCGCAGGTGTCAAGGAGAAATACCTGAAGAAATGCTCAAGATGGTTTTCCCACTTTTCATACCCATCTTGATCATAAAAACCCCGAAAATACGGGAGAGCTGCATACATGTCACTTTCAACCTCCTTTTCATCCCCATCAGTATAAATGTATTTGCCACAAAAGTAAAATCCCATGAATAAAACTCAATGCATAAAGATCAGATGTTACCCAATAAATCGGTAGCTTGAATTGGACTCAAATTGGGCTGAAGATGTGTCAGAACACTGATTCTCTGCTGCTGAGACAGTACTGGTGCCAAATACGAGCTAGTGGAGGTCAGATCTGTTGCTCAAGTGCTATGAAATCTTTGTAATGGTTTCGGGGCTCAGTCACGAACCCAACGCTTCGAACAGAGCTCAAAACGGACTCCGAACGGGCGAGAAACAGATTCCGGACTGGTTGGGGTGGGAGATGGCGGTACTGTTCACTGTGAACAGTAACCGATGAACAGTAATTACTGTTCACAGTGAACAGTAATTACTGTTCACGGTGAACAGTAACTTTTTAAAAAAAATCTCTCTTTTTTTCCTCCTGTTTCTTCCCTCTTTTCTGTTTTTTTCTGTTTTTTTTTCTGTTTTCCTGTTTTTTTTTTTCTGTTTTTTTTCTTTCTTTCTTTTTCTTCTTTTCTTTTTGGGCAAAGTAGATCTAAATAGATCTATAGATTTAGATCTAGATCTAACAATAATCGATTTTTTTTTTGTAAAGTAGATCTAGATCTAGAGATCCAGATCTAGATTTAGGATTTGGGGAAGAGAAGAAATTCGAAGGGGATTGAGACCAAAGCTCTGATACCAAATTGATGTAAAACAGGATCGCAATCACCTTCGAATACAAATAAAAAGAAAACTAGGGTTTATAAGAAATAAAATGAAAAGAGAGATTAAGGTTGGAAAAAGAACCAGATAACTTTGGGCTTCGCAACCCTTACGCGGGCTTCGCACCCCTTGCACCACGGGCTTCACACCCAATCTCAAGAACCCAAGAGCTCTGAAATTTTAACTGAAAAGTTTTATTTAATCATTGTCTACTTATTCATTGAGTTGAGCCTCTTTATATAGGCTCTTACAAAGTGAACTTCTCGGATATAACCGATGTGGTACTAAAAGAAAGATAAACAAAACACATCTCAAAATAAACTAAGGCATAAAAAAAAAATTAGTACTGGGTGATGTCCCCATCAGTCATGGCATGAAGCAAATTGAGAAGTTTTAGCAAAAGATATTCTTCTTAAATTACCTTGCAGAAACTGAGTGGTGTCTTTGATTCTCGTTGTTCAATATCAATGCGAATTCAGGACCCATGAATTGGTTTGTGCAGTGAAACCAAATTACTGGCTCAAACTACAAATGATAATTCAAGCATTATTATAGTCAAAGGATGTCTAAAAAGCTATTCTCGAATTGATAAATATACTCATGGCATATATCACAATAACATTGGTCGGATTATTGGGTTCAAAGACTTCTGCCTTTAGAGCTTTCTGGAGAAAGGAGGAGGGAGCTGGCACGGTTTTATTTTTATTTTTATTTTTTTGCCGGGGGGTGGGGTTGGTCGTTCATGATGTACTTATTTAGAAGTTCAACTTAAAATTTGTGAAGCAACAATATACATCATGTCTGATTGTCGTCTCCTATTTTGTGGCCTTTTATACATCTAACCAACATATGGGTCTGCATCCAGCAGGTTTCATCTCAACAAGTTATAGGATGGAATTGGGCTGGTAATCTGGCCTATTAGCTGAACTGTTGGATGAAAAATTTTCTTTTACTTCTTTCTGATCAGCCAGGGACTATAATCTTTATTTGTTTATCTCTCATATAAGTAGTAGTACAGCCATATACTTTGTTTAAAAAATTAGTATGATTTCCTAATACAGATCTCTTTACATACAATGTGTCCAACTTCCGAGCCATGCGAACCTTGAATGGTAGCTTGCTAGATGTACAAGTTAAAGATGACCAATGAGGGAGGTCTTCCAATAGATACCGAACCTAGACTCCATGGTTTCAAATATCAGCTGTTTTCGATATATATCGGCATTATCATATCGAGTTTTGAGATACCCATACGATATTAACCCAAAAATACTGTCCGATATCGGGGCCGATATTGCCAATATTAACCGCCGGTATTCACGATGTTTTTATTTAGTATTGTTCTTACTTCTGTATGAGGTAGGTCTTCCTATAGTCCCAACTTTGGAGTTATATTGTTTGTAGCATGAATAGCTTATGCAAATGACTATCAATTGCTAAATTTTTTATAGGTCCGCCGGATGACAACCTCCCCACACAGGGCAGAAATACTGTCTTCATCTCTTGAGGCTTTCAAGAAAATTCAGTTTGAAAGGGCTTGCAAACATATAACTCAGGATGCAAAAGACATGAATAGTTCACTTTTCACTACTCAAGATAGTCCTAGAAGTTCACGGAGAGTGCCCTCAAAGAGCAGAGAACAAAACACAAATTTAGAAAAGCAAAGAGGGAGTGCTGGTCAGGGAAACGCCAAGGTGGAGAGGCTGAATGTGGATGCCTCAAGGCAGAGCAGAGCAGGTCCAGTGCAAAAAGGGCAGTTGCTTCCACAAAATCAGTCTGCTGCCACTGTTGGAAAGCCTAGGAGAGAACCACTGGAACCAATTTCAGAAACTGAAAAGCAGTTATCGAGAAAGGACAGAGCTTCAGCTGAAAGTAAGTCAGACAAACAATCAAAAGCCACAAATATTGTTAAAAGGCACAATTCTTTAGCTGACAAAGAAAGGGAGAAGGAAAAGGAAAAACGCAATGCATCCTTGCGGAAGCCCATGGATGCTTGGAAGGAAAAAAGGAACTGGGAGGATATACTGAAATCTCCATTTCAGAATTCTACCCGAGTCTCACATTCACCAGGTCTGGCCAGAAAATGCATGGAGCGTGCGCGAGTGTTGCATGACAAATTGATGTCTCCAGAAAAAGAAGAAAAAGACTGCTTTGGATCTAAAGAGAGAAGCAGAAGAAAAACATGCACGTGCAATGAGGATTAGAAGTCAACTGGAAAATGAGAGAGTGCAGAGGCTACAACGCACATCAGAGAAATTAAACCGTGTAAATGAATGGCAGGCTGTTCGCAGCTTGAAGCTGCGAGAGGGAATGTACGCTCGTCATCAGCGAAGTGAGTCTCGACATGAAGCATATTTGGCTCAAGTGGCAAGAAAGGCTGGTGACGAAAGCAGCAAGGTTAATGAGGTTCGTTTCATTACTTCATTAAATGAAGAGAACAAAAAGCTGATACTGCGTCAAAAACTTCATGATTCAGAAATGAGGAGGGCTGAAAAGCTACAGGTAATCAGAATTAAGCAAAAGGAGGACACAGCAAGAGAAGAAGCTGTATTAGAACGTAGAAAACTGCTTGAAGCAGAAAAGTTGCAGCGTCTTGCTGAGACGCAGCGTAAAAAGGAAGAGGCTCAAGTAAGAAGAGAAGAGGAGCGCAAGGCATCAAGCGCAGCACGTGAAGCAAAGGCTGTAGAACAACTTCGTAAAAAGGAAGTTAGGGTCAAGGCTCAGCAAGAGGAAGCAGAACTACTTGCCCAGAGATTAGCTGAAAGACTGAGTGAAAGTGAACAACGTAGAAAATCTTACCTGGAGCAAATACGTGAAAAAGCTTCAATGGATTTTAGAGACCAGACTTCTCCTTTACTGCGTCGTTCTTTAATCAAGGAGGGTCAAAGTCGATCTATATCGGCTAATAGTGTTGAGGATTACCAAACATCATGTATTTCTGGAACAGGAGATTCTTCTATAGGATTAGGCAATGTCACGCAGAAGCAATCTTTGAAACGAAGAATAAAAAAGATACGTCACAGGCTCATGTCTCTTAAGTTTGAATTTATTGAACCTCCAGTTGGTACTGAAAATTCGGGATTTGGATACAGAGCTTTAATGGGAACTGCTAGGGCAAAAATTGGTGGATGGCTCCGAGACCTCCAAAGACTATGTCAGGCTAGAAAGGGGGATGCTGCAAGCATAGGAATGATTGTGGGTGAAATGATAAAAGTAAGGTGTTTCAAATCTCCACACTAATTCATTTCGTAATTATATCTATCTTTAACAGAAGTTGATAGCTCACAAGTCTTTGTTCCTTTTTGTATTCTTTCTAATCCTTTGTGATAAGTAATGATATCAATTCGTATGTTTACAAGTACCTCATTTTGGGTTATCTCTTCTGTCTAATCATTACTTTTCTGGTTATGCCATGTCGAACAGTTTTTAGAGGGCAAGGATCCTGAGCTTCATGCCTTTTGTCAGTCTGGTTTGCTTGATTATATATCTTCTGCAATACCTGCCTCTCACACATCAAAGCCTGAAGCTTGTCAGGTGACGATATACCTCTTACGACTCTTGCGTGTGGTGCTTTCAGTACCAGCAAACCGGAGTTATTTTCTTGCACAAAATCTACTGCTTCCTATTATTCCTATGCTCTCTGCATCTCTTGAGAACTACATAAAGATGGCAGCATCTTCAAGTACTGGGTGCAGTAATTTATTGACAAGTAAAGCATCAACTGAAAATTTGGAAGCAATTGCTGAAGTACTCGAGGGCTTTCTATGGACAGTGACCATTATACTTGGTCATGCACATACAGATGAACGGCAACTCCTGATGCAGGATGGTCTGCTGGAGCTAATAGTTGCTTATCAAATTATTCATCGCCTTCGCGATCTGTTTGCTCTCTGTGACAGGCCTCAGGTAGAAGGATCTTCTTTTCCTACCTTCATTCTCCTTAGTTTGAACCTCTTGGCAGTCTTAACATCTAGACCACGAACTATTTCTTCAATTGATTGGGAAGCTTGTATATCTAAAGCTGAATCAAGAAATAAAGTTCAAGAGCCAAAAAGTTTGGAATCACAGGATACAGGTGATATCTCACTGATAAATGATCCTTCTGCAAACGTGATTGCAGATTTACCTGTAAATGAGTCTGATAAAGGGGATAAGTTGCAATCTGTAAAATTATCTATGATAGATACTCCAGATAACAGACTATTAGATGGGGAGTTCATAAAAGAATCCTCGATTATATTAGATGGTCAAGGAAATGCTGGAAGTGTCAAGTGCACAGAAACTGTCGCTGGTGAAGCACATAACATTGTGTCAGAGGAACATACCAAATCAGTTTCACCCCAGAAAAATGAAAAGAACTCCCTTGATAGTTGCACAGAGAGAAAAAGAATGGGTGAGCACATTGTGCATGATACTGATGAAAGCAAGAAAGTATGGAGGTTGAAGCATCCAATACTGTTTCTTCTTTCTGTTATAGTGGAGACAGGTCTTGTGGGTCTTCCCTCATTATTGACAGCAGTGCTTCTACAGGAAAACAACCGAATGTCATCTGAACAGGTATGCCTAATATGGAAAGGAAGAAAAATAGCACAGCACAATGTCTTATTTTAATGCTACAATAGCATCACTTGGTGAAGACTTATTTTTCATTTTTGCTTCCCTTTAACAGTTTGTGGTTGTGTTATTTGCATATATTGACCATGTTCATTTCAGGCCTCTTATATTCTTCCATCAAATTTTGAAGAAGTAGCTACGAGCGTGTTGAAGGTTTTGAACAATTTGGCACTCTTGGACATTGCCCTTCTTCAAAGAATGCTGGTAAAATTTCCTTTTTCTCCTTGCTCATTGCACGATGGAACACAGGGCTTCTAATAGCCATAATAGATGATCATTGGCCATTTGATGTATATTTCAAGAAATCCCTATATCCCCCTCATGTGCATTCCTTACAGGCTAGGCCAGATCTGAAAATGGAATTATTCCACTTGATGAGTTTTCTTCTGTCTTACTGTACAAGTAAGTGGAAAGCAGCCAATGATCAGGTAATTTATAATCCTTTTGTACTCCATTGCACCACCCTATTTATAAACCTTGTGCATGATGCTAAATTTCAGATTAAGTTATTATACCCACTTATCTATGGTTATAAGCTAGTTCACGAGATTTTGGTCGGTGAGGCGTGTGCACGGCACAAGCATTCACACACTTTGGCACCTCTACTTGCTAGGCTGCTCTACCTTGTACTGCCAACTCATTCCTAAACTATGTTTCTTTTGTCATTTGTCATACTTTGTCAAGCTGATTAGTTCATTGAAATTTATGTAATTCATGCCCCCATTCACTAGTCTGCTGCCACATGTGTCTCATGTAGGGGTGCCACCGGATACGGATTATCCGCGGATATCCGCATCCGAATCCGCCTCCAATCCGGATACGGATATCATTTTTTCACATCCGTCAATATTCGTATCCGTATCCGTATCCGAAAGGTAGGTGCAGATACGGATATGGTAAAAGTAATATCTTATTCGTATCCGATCCGATATCCGAATATTGCGTGCTTCATAATGATATCGGTATGGAGAAGACTATTCTTCAATGGAATAAGGTATTAAATTTTGATATTTTGAGTTGGTGAAAAAGTAATAGTGAAAAGTATTCGATTCTTGCAAGAGTGCTACATGATATTTTGAGTATTTCGACATCAATCATGTCATCCGAATCGGCATTTAGCACCGGAGGATGTGTAATCTATTGTTATAGAAGTCAATGACAATGAATACGATGAATGTATTGATATGTACACAATAATATCATAGTATGTATCACATTTAATATTGTAGTAGATGAGACAAAAAGTAATATAGTATTTCTGTTTAATTTATCTTTAACCATATCCATTTGTAACATATCCGATTAGTATCCGCATCCAATCCGCTAATATCCGATTTATATCTGATATCCGATTTTGGAGGATACGGATATCATTTTTTCACATCCTCCAATATCCGTATCCGTATCCGTATCCGAAGGTTGGGTGCGGATATGAATATGGTAGAGGTAATATCCGATCCGTATCCGATCCGATGGCACCCCTAGTCTCATGCGTTCTAGTGATTATAATCTTTCTCCTTTACAAAATTTATCAAGACTAACTTTAGCTATTCATTATCAGCCAATTCATAGTTTTAGCAGATTCAAGTTCCATGCATCATGTTAGCTTTAGAGAAATGTGACATAGAATGACGACCGCGATTAGTGAATTCTGATTATTTCATAGTATCTTTGATATTATCTTTTGGAAAATAATGTGAAATCCCCCTAGATAATGTTTCGTGTGTCAAAAAGCCCCTGACTTTTTTTCACTTGTGAAAAACCCCCTGAGTTTGTTTCACGAGTTGAAAACCCCTTGTCCCCGCCTTTTAACAATACATGATACTCTGTATTTTGGTATTTCCCATATTGCCCTTCTGGAGGTGAGGCATGGTGGTGTGACATAAGTGGGGTGTGCGTGGGTCGCATTAATTGCTGGTCATGGTAGAAAAGTGGTGGCCTACTATTGTCCACCTTTAGCTTCATTCTATCCATCTTCGGCCTAAGTTTCTGGTATTGGATTGGTGAGTGTGGAATCTGACATGATATATTTTTTTTTGTAGCTGTACTAAATGTGTCATTGCATCAAATTAGACAGATTAACACTAGAGTGGATAGTTTATAGCATTGCTTAGTTTTTTAACAAATCGTAGTTTGTCTACCCTTTGTTTTACAAGATTTAATTGGAAAAAATAAAAACAATGAGATTTCTTACTTAATATAGGAGAAAATCTATTGAAAAATGCTTATTTGGAGTAATTAGAGTGGCAACTTTTATAAATTAAGTGGCTAATAAAATATATTAAGAACCTTTAGATTTTAGCCTTCTCATTTTTTTCTCTTAAATTGTTGTTTTTTCCCTCAGAAATTTAATTTACTATTTTTTGTCACAACGATATTTCCAATAAGCGTTCATAATAACTTGAGAATAACAAATATATAAAACTAAAGAGTAGTCAATTTCAATAAGAAAGGTGTACATATTGAAATAAAAAGTAGACAATTTTAGTTAAAAATAGATATACTGATCCTAAATGTAGATAAACTAAGCTAAAAGCTAGACGAATTCATATAAAAAGTAGACATATTGAACTAAAAATTACGACAATTTCATAAGAAAGACGGACCGATTTCAAAAGTAGGTAGATTGAACTGAAAAAAAACACACTGAACTGAAAGGTCTACAGTTTCACATGAAAGGTAGACACATTAAACATAAAAATAAACAATTTTATAAGGAAGGTAGTAGACTAGTCCCAGAGGTGGACAATTTCATAAGAAAAGTTGATGGTTTGAAGTAAAAAGTAGAAAAAAAATTAAAAAAAAGGACCAATCTCAAAATTAAACAAACTAAACTGAAAAGTAGACACAATGAACTAATAGGCACACATATTCATATGATAAGTAATCATGTCGAACTTAATAGTAGACAACTTCAACGAAACTTAGATGAATTGATCAAAACTTGTACAATTTACACAGAAGCTGGACTCTTCATCTTTCTCTCTCCTTCAAAGAGAATCCATTTCAAGAAAAAACTTTCCACACTTAAAATCCTACAAAAGAAATGTCTCTTTTCACAAAACAAAACCTCAAACCTTCATCAAATCCATACTAAGTGAAGAAACTGAGTTTTTATTTGCAAAAAGAGACATTTTTGATAACTCAATAAAGAAATTATGATCTAACCACCAAGAACCCATTGTCGTTCGATCTGATGAGTAACTATATGAAAGGAGAACTGGAGAAGAAAGAAAGAAGAAAGATGAGAAAAAAATGAGTTTTTTTAATCTTTTGATTTTTTTAGTGAGAGATGGAGAAACAAGAGAGAAGAATGGTTTCTTTGGTTTGGTTTTTCAGATCAAAGGGATGGAGAAATAGAAGAAGAGAATGAGACTGGCAGGGACAAAAACAAGATCTTTTTTTAAGAGCTTTCTTGTATCTAAAATATGGAGGAGAAGAAAGGACATTTTTTTTTGTTTGGGTTCTTTTGGACAAAGAAATGGAGAAGAAAGAAAGGAGAAATGGAATTGTTCTCAAATCTAAGAATGGAAGAGAGAGAGCAGGAGATGAGAGCGGGAGGGGCAAAAAAGAGATTTCTCCCACCCATATACATCATATTCCCAAGAATACATGTAAAGGGAGTTTTTGACATGGGAAACAAAATCCAAGGGGTTTTTCACCCGTGAAAAAAGGTGAGGGTTTTTTTCACACGCAAAACATAATCTAGGTTTTTTTTAACATTTTCCTCTTATCTTTTGTATAAACACCACATGGCCACTCTCAAAGTCTTACCTTCCAAGACACTTGGATAATGTAACTATTCAACTCAAAACATTACTTCTATGCATTCCTAGATGAGTAAGGTTATACAAATACAAGCTTCAAGAAATGATGTATTAAGGGATATTTGCATCTTTTTGCTACTTATGTCAGGTTGGTTTACTCCTACTCGAATCTCTATTACTTCTTGGCTACTTCACATTGTTTCATCCTGGAAATCAAGCAGTTCTTCGGTGGGGAAAGACCCCAACTATTCTTCACAAGGTATCTTTTAATTCTTCATCAATTTTTTTTAAGTCACTCAAGAATGTCACAAAAATTAATAAATTGTGTCTATACAGGTCTGTGATCTACCCTTCGTTTTCTTCAGCGACCCAGAGCTGACTCCAATCTTGGCTAGTACACTGGCAGCAGCTTGCTATGGCTGTGATCAGAACCGAGGTCTGGTGTTGCAAGAGCTGAGCGTGGATATGCTACTTTCTCTGCTCAAATCGTGTAGGCAGGGTGTGGTTGCTGCCAACTCTGATATCTCGCTACAGGATAATTCACTGTCAAGTGATCTGGGTGATGGAACTCAACTGGCTCAGGAAGCTAGAAAGACCCAAGCAGACATCCTATTAAAACCAAATCGTAAAAGCACTAGAGTTCCTTCGGGAAAAGGAAGTGTTTCAGGAAGCAACACGAAGGCAAGCAAGACGAAAGTCCAAAGAGACAACCGAGGAACAAAGACTCGTGATGAATGGGCTTTCAAGCACAACCTACCATCCTCCGAAACTTCTCACACATTCATGTTGCACCACAGATTTCCCACAACATTCCTGGATAAAGCTGAGAGTTCTTCACATCTGGGAGCTTAGACCTCCAAATATGAGTGGCAGGACATCATAATGACGCGTCTCATGACACAATGCATCTCCCCCTCAGCATGACCTCAAAAAGGAGACTCGTGCAAGGTAAATATGAATAAAATTCCTTCGAATGCCCTGATGTACTCTGCATTGAGACAAGGTGTCAGTTGTGTAATTGCTTCTAGGGAGAAAGGCACATAGGAAAGAAGTGGGAGCGTGGCCTTTCCTTGGCTGCAAGGGCAGAAGGTCTACGTTTAGAATTATACGATGATAGACGGTGTTTTAGGAATATGAACTGTAATTTACAAGGTGAATTACACTAGACTTTAAGAATTACCATTACATGGACCTTCTGAAGGAAAAAAAAAAAAAAAAGCACACACTTAGATACATTTGTACTCTGGAAAACATACAGTTGTCATGTTAGACAACCCAAGTAATTGCACAGTCAATTCTAAACATGCACTGAGACACTATACACGTTGAAATTCGAAAGTGTTTGGTAAATCGCAAACATTTGGTATGAACACAGCCATTAGGGCCTTGCCATTTTCTGTGGAGGGGGAGGTAGTCTTTGATGGTGATTGTGTTTTTGACAGCCACAGGAAGCAACTGCTTCTCGCAGAGAAGAGATCCTTATTATCCTATCTCCAAATGTGATGATCAACTTGCACAAAGTAGTAACACAATCAAGCTATCACACAAACAATTGTTTATTGCTTTCCACAGTTTGAGAAACACAACACGCTTATGTGTTTGAACATACAAGAAGTGCTGTATAAAACTGTAGCACATGCTTGTAAACTGTGTAATAAAAGAATTATGCAATCCTTGTAAGGGTTTTAGTATCCCATGGGAACAGTTTGACAACATGCTTTTCCTGTAGCTTAATTTCATGACACTACAAGTTTCAGACTATCTGAGAAGATGATCATGGAATTCGGCTGTCAGTTATAACCATATTGACAAAGCTGTAGCTTCGCCCGATTTCATGTTTGATGTTTGAAGTGCTGAGAAGCTAACCAAGGAACCGTGCCCTGCAAATGTCTGTCATATTGACATCAATGAAGCCACCACTACTGCTGCCATGCTCTCTTTGACCTACCATACAACTTACCATGCAAATGCCTGTGGGTTGTTCAAGAGCAAGTAATTCTTTAAACTTCACATTTCTGAATAGCGCGAGGGTTATGACATATGCGAAGCTGGGTGCAAGTTCTTGCCATTTGAAGATTATGTGGCCCTTGAAGACCCCCACCTATGCCGGCTGATAGCTGATAGGCTATGTAGCACACACACTTCTATCATGGAGCCGTGTCGTCCGACATGTGCGTTGGACACAAGCGTCGTCCGTATTTTTAAAAATTTGTCACGTATTCACGTGTCGTGTCCATTTCAATATTGCCGTGTCTGTGCAACATATCTGACAGACAGGAGTACTGACTCAAAGAAAACATGTGCAGTGAGAGAGATTATGGGGCCCTGAAAACCTCAACCCACACAGGCACGGAATGAGAATAACAGGTTATGTGAGAATTCGTGGAGGAGGTTAAGCTTTAAAACCATGGCTAAGGTTGACAGATTGTGAGAGAGGATTTCAACTTGAAGATTCAAACCCTTCGATTCCATGAAATGTTCACTTCAACTCCCATACTTTTATCCTGTAATAGTTCCTCTATTTACTTTTTTTTTTTTAAGTTCATGATGCTAAAAGGATTGATAATGAGCGGAGCTACATAGAAAAAAAAAAAGAAAAAGGAGGGATTTTGACGACTATTTCGTGCTTAAAAACAGCATTTAAGGCGAGAATTGCAAGGATAAAAAGGTCGTGTTTCTAAGTATTAAAGGTGAAATCTTTGGGCTAGTGAGTGAATTTTAGGATTAGGGTTAGGGTTTAGGTGATAAAGAGGAACGGTGCCTGGAGCAGCGGCGGCGGCGGGTGGAGAGGGGCGGTGGAGAGGGAGAGTGACGAGAGGGAAGGAGCATTCAAACGCTCCATGCTTTCCGTTTTCCTCCCTGAAACAAAGAAAGCGTAATAACATTTCTACTGATTTTTTTTTCTGAGCACGTGCGAGATGCACGTGTGAAAGGACACTAAGGATATCGCTCTATGGATGATAAAAACCGACCAACAAAGCGGCTGAGACGAGAGTTAGAGGGGGGAGAGAGAGAGGAAAGGAAAATTATAAATGGCACAGAAAACATTGAAATTTAAGAGTGTGGAAAAAAAATTGTGGAATTCACTATAATCACAATAATTATCATAAGAAATCTCAAGTACATGATAGGCAAGGGAAAAAAAAAATTAACTGGAATTTTACTAAATCATAGTCATCAATGTGTGTCTATTTTCACCGTAATTCTCTCCTTTTGAAGTTATATTCACAAGAATCTAATTGTTACTCAAGTTCCTTGCGTTTAATGTATTAGACTATTCTATATTTTAAAAAACAATAAATATCTTTAATGTCTATTTTTTTTTGGGTTATGTACTGTTTTATGAGCAAATAGAATCGACCACATAACGGGGAGAGAGTCAAATCCATGGATTGGAAGACTTGGATTGTATATTGATCATTGCTACTGGTGTCATTTTTATGTAAAAGGGTAAAAAGAATTTATTAGTGTTTATTATTGTCTTTTATTAAAAAACAAAAGTTTTTGGGGGCTTTTTTTGTTCAGAAGCTTGAAGAAGGGGTTGTAGTCTCATTTTTGGATAAAAAATTGCGACTGAGAATAGTTTTTTTTTCGAGAGCACTACTACTATGGCTTTTGTGAGGACTGCGATCATGACCGCAATTCCAATAAAGAGTCAAAAACAAGACGTTTTTGTGAGGACTGCGTCATGGTCACAGTCCTAATAAAGACTATAGATCAAGGCATTTTTGTGAGAATCGCTTTTATGATTTCAGTCCTAATAAAGAGGATTGCAATCATGATCGCAGTCTTATAAAGACTCAGAAACATGACATTTTTGTAAGGACTGAGATCATGGTCACAGTTCTAATAAAGACCCAGAAATAAGACATTTTTGTGAGGATTACGACCTCTATATATCAGCAGTCCGCATTTCGACGTCGTGTGCTTTTTCGAAGCGATTACTCAGGGGCATTTGTGTCTTTCCCCACTGAGAAGCGCGTCAGCGCTTGACACATGGGCACAGGTGGTTAGTTTAAAAAAGAGGTGGTCCAAGCAAAACAAAATATCCGCATGAATTTTTTCCTAATTACAGTTTAACATAGGTAGTTGTACCAAAATCCCTCAATAGAGATAATTGAAAAAAAGAAAGCAAAAACTATAGAGGAAAAAAAGGAAACAAATAAAACAAAAGAAATCATCTAAACAAAATAGCAAAGAAATAATTTTTAAAATATGTAAAATAGAATTGCAAAGGAATCTAGAAAATTTTTATGGGGAAATATAAAACAAAATGCAATAAAAAATTAAAATCTAGAAGGAAATGAAAGAGTGATCAAAGAAATAAATGAAAAGTAACTTTAAAAGAAAAAAATCTAGAAAAAGAATGAAAACGTAAAAAAAAATGAAATACAAAATAGTACAAAATCATAAAATAAGAAAAAATAAAATAAAAATGTCAAAAAATTAGAAATAAAAAAAGAAAGAATTAGAGAAAGAAAAAAGAGTCTATAAAAAGGAAAAAGAAAGAATAAGAATAAGTAGATAGAATTAACAAAATAAAACAAAAAAAAAAAAATAGAACTAAATAAAAAAAGAAAAAAGGTAAAATTATGAAGAAAAATGGAGATTAACAAAAGGAGGATACTAAAACTCGATTTCTACTCTATCAAGGGTTGGATGGGTCTAGCTTCGAGAAAGTTGCCGAAGCAACATTGAGTAAGAAAGCATGAGAAATCCTTTACCATCTATAAAGGAATCGAGCGAGTGAAGCGAATTTGACTTCAAACTTTGAGGGACAATTTTGAAGCCACTCAAATGAAAGATGATGAAAAAATCTCTGATTATTATTCCCAATTACTTCTAATTGTGAATAAAATAAGGAGAAATGGAGAGAAGATGGAGGACATCCGAGTGATGGAGAAATTGATCCAATATCTCACATCAAAGTTCGAGCATGTGGTGAGTCGAAGAATTGGAGAAGATCTCAATAGAAGAGATTTGGGGATCTCTCCAAGTTTATGAGCAACACATGAAAAAGAACACTAGTTCCATAGTTTTAGAAACATGCATTAGAGTCAAAGTTGACTCTAATGAATGAATGAAGCTAGCATAGCAGAGGTCGTGGTCGAGGCAGAGGCAAAGGATATGGTCCCCAACAATGAGCCACTCAAATCAAGTAGAGGTCCAAAGCTTCAAACGTCGAGGATGAAGCAATCGGGGACGATGCACATCTGGACGTGGAAACAATAAGAACGTCCAATGCTACAACTGTCAAAAATTTAGACACTATTCCTCGGATTGCTGGCACTCTTACCAATCTCGCCGAAGTAACAAATGATTTGGGTAATAACTCTACTCTTCTTCTTACTCATGATGATTCAAGTGTTCAGAATGATTTTGGTACTTTGAGTTGAGTGCTAGCAACTATATGTGCGGAAGAAAGAACTTTTCATGGAACTCACAGAAGGAGTCTATGGAAGTGTGAGCTTAGAAGATTCTTTGAAAACTCCCCGTTGAAGGAAAAGGGAAGATTAAAATCTACCAAAAGGATGGTAAGCTCGAGTATATTTTCGTTATTATATTTCTAACATGAATAATAATATTCTCAGCATCGGTCAATTACTCAGAAAAGAATACAAAGTACATATGGAGAACAAAATTTTTTGTTGAAAAATACAAAAGGAGGCCTCATTGCTTGTGTTAAGATGACAAGAAACCGTATGTTTCTCTTGCGTCTAAACACGAAAGTTGAGAAGTGTTTTTAAGGATTCATGGAGAATGAGTCTTGGAGATGACATCTTCGCTCGGCCATCTAAACTTCAACGGCCTGAAGTTACTATCCACAGCCGGCATGGTACAAGGCTTACCAATAATCGATCCACCGAATCATACTTGTGAAGTTTGCATAATTGAAAAGCAAGCACGACTTCTTTTCCCAGTGGAAGGTCGTGGAGACGGAGGCACCATTGCAACTTATTCACACTGACATATGTGGACCAATAGATCCGATGTCTTTAAGAGATAATAGATATTTTATTACCTTCATTGATGATTTAGTAAATCGTTGTGGTTGTATATTCTTAAGAAAAATCTGTTGCATTACTACCTTCAAGCATTTTAAAGCTTTTATTGAATCGGAAAGTGGCCATAAGCTAATAACTCTCTGATCTGATCGAGGTGGTAAGTACACCACAAATTTGTCTCAAAAATATTACAGGGAGCAAGGCATAAGGTAGTTTACTACTGCCCACACACACAGCAAAATGACATCGCAGAAAGAAAGAACTGTACTATTCTTGACATGACAAGAGCCATGCTAAAAGAAAAAGGGCTGCCAAAGTAGTTTTGGCGGAAGCTGTTGCGTGTTCAACTTACTTGCTAAACCGGTGTCCTACAAGTAAGTGAAGGGTAAGACTCTTCAAGAGGCAATGAGCGGTTACACGCCCAGTGTGGCACACCTAAGAATTTTTAGGTTTGTTGCATATGCTCAAGTACCAGAAGTCAAAAGAAAGAAGCTCAGCGATCGCGGTGAAAAATGCATCTTCATCACATATAGTGAGGAGTCAAAGACATAAGTTCTATAACCTACTAACTAAGAAACTAGTGATTAGTAGAGATGTCATCTTTAATGAAGAAAAAGTATAGAACTAGAGCAATAAAGAGAATGTCAAAGAGCAACTCGTGGTGGATGAACCTGATGAGCCCCGGCAGGAGGTTCCACCACTAGCTACACCACCATCTCCTCAACATGTTGCACCCTCTCCTGCAAGAGGTGCTCCATCTTCTGGTGAAGGTAGTAGCAACGAATCTGCCGTGCAACGAGGTCCCATCAAAATGAGAAGTCTCAGGCTGTGACAATTTTGAAATTTGTTGAAAAATATATTTTGATCTTTCACGGTGGTTCTTTGAAGAGAGCCACCATAAAAGCTATATAAAACTCCCAACCGTCCACATCATCGATCCTCTTTTCTAAAGCTAAAATATCGCAGCCGTCCACGTCATTGATCCTCCAAAAAACCCAACTTTTTTTTTACTCTTTTTCTCATCATCACTTCAAATTCCATCAATCTCCTCTCCCCTCATTTCTCACAGCCTGACTTCAAATTACCCATTTTCTCATAGCCCCTCAAGTCTCAATCCTTCATAAATCCATCCCATCAAAAATCCCATCACCACAAAAAATCCCACATCATGTTCTCCTTCCTCCTTCCTCTTGATTAGTTTCACCATCAGGCAAACCCCTCAAACCCCAACCCGTAGAAGCAATGACACCCGCAGGAAGCCGCGATAATGGGGTCTCGACATGGAGCAACGACACCCACAAGAGTTTGCGATGATGGGATTTCGATGACGCTCACGCTGTAAATCACTTAGAGGGGGGGTGAATAGATAATGTGCTAATCAAATGTGAAATTAAAAAAAATTAGACTAACAAAAAACTAACACACAAATATATAGGCCAAGAAGTGAAGCTGAATTTCTGGTGAAGGTCTCTAAAACTTCTCCTCAGATTCCTCTTTAACAAGAGTGAGGTGCTTAATTGTTTTTTTTGGTTCAAACTAGTTTAAGCATATGAAACAATATCAAGTATATAAAAATGAGTAATTAATAGCAAGTAAGATATAAACTAGAGTGAGTTACGTTGAGTTGAGCTGATAGAAAGAGAGCGATGAGCAATCGCAAACACGGAAGAATTATTTCGAGGATCGAGCCACTTGCTCTATGTCCCCGCCTTCATCGCAATGAAGGATCCACTATACATGATCATGTAAGATCACTCAATAGCGCAAGTTCCCTCAAGAACTCTTAGACTCGCAAGTCCCTTACTCGGTGCCGCAACACCTACAACACGAGCCCGCAAGCTCACTCCGAGGCCGTAATCTCCAACCACTTCAAATACAATATAGAACACTTGGTGATTAATCTCCTCGATCACAAACAATGAAATCTCTCAAACAAGACTTCTATAGTAGATAGAAAAGATTAGCGCGAGCTTGTGTGAGAAAAATCTTAGAGTTTTGAATGTGAAAACTAAAAAAAAACTAGTGAGAAAAACTTCTTTGAAGATGTAAGAATATATAGCACAAAAACTGATTTTTCTCAATTACTTGTTTTCTTGATTTTTCAAATCTTTTTAAAACTTAAGACTTAATTCTGATTTTTGAATTTTGAAAATTTAAAAACTTGGTTATAAATTTTCTAGGTCTTATTCACAGGGAATGGGATGAGACTATTAGAGACTAATCTCAGTCATTAAAATAATGATTAAACTCAAATGAAGTAAGATTTAACCCTTTGAGAATAAAACAAAAACTAAAAAAATCAAAATATAGTCGTTAGAGGCAAACTGTTGCTTTTGACAACAGTGCGGTCGACCGCCTGGTCGACCATCAACGACTAGAAAAATAGCAGTTAGAGTCAACGATCGACTGCCCAGTCGACTGTCCAGAGCAGACTTTTCTGCTCTGCATAACTGCCGGTCGACTGACCAGCTCAACTGGCCAACAGTCAGCCACGTGCACAAGCTAATGCTTTTGTGCATGTCTGATTGACCTCCGATCAACCGTGTACACAAGCCAGTGGCTTGTCACACCACCAGTCGATCGCCTGATCGACCGATCTCGGCCAAAAACTTTTTTTTTTGTAATTTTAAAAATCCTTTAAAAAAAACTAAAGTTCTAAAATTTCACAAAAATAAGTTCATGTAAATACTTTAGAGTACAAATATGTGAAATTAAAAAACAACACATGTACAAACATGTGAACTTCTTTTTGAGATATGAATATAATTTTAAGAGCAAAAACTATATTTTCTAAAAACAATAAACTTTAAATTGAAGGACAAGTTTTTTCAAAACTTATATAAATACAAAAAAAATTTCTCAAAAACTCTTGAAGCATCAATGTGTATGGATACTATCCAATACATTTACAAAACAATATGAACATGTTTTTGAAAATTTGTTTTTTACAAAATCAAAACACAAACTTAGTTAAACCGAAAACTGAAAAATTTTGTTCTTTAAAAACTAATATCAAACTTGTTTGTGTATAAACTTGAGCAATCAAGTCTAATCTAAACTTTACAAAAAATCTAAACATCTTTACAAATTAGGGTCTGACTTCTTGATATGATCTTTCTCCTTATCATGACTCAATCAAAACTTAATTCTTTCGGACTTGACTCCTTCTTGAGTACTTGATATGATCTTTATGCTTGAGCTCTTGAATCAACACGTGTTAGCTTCAAACTTAACTTTGAGTTTTTTGAAGAAGCTAGACACCGAATTAAGATCTTGATTAATATCTGAAACTTAAATAAACAAGATCATTGGTATAATAACTATATAAGTTTCAATCATCATCAAAACTAGAGCGATAGGCTAAACACACGCTGCCTTCCCCTCGCCGACGCCCCCGTGATCTGCCTTGCGATCTCGTTCTCTCCCCTCGTCGATGCCCCCTGCTCTCACCTTGCCGATCACGAGGCAGATGAAATAGAAATTGCTGAAACCAATTGCAATGCAGATCGAATTAAGGCTCAATTCGATGCCTAATTCGAGCTACCTCTTCCTTCAGCAATAGCGAGCAATACTAGCGGGGAGAGAGCGACAGTGCCTCTCGAGCGACTACGAGCGGACATGAGCAACTACGAGGTCTATTGAGCTCCGAAAGAGCAACAACGAGCTTGCTTTTGAGGTTTTTTTTTTTTTTTTTTTTTTCTGAATTTCCAAACTAAGAAGCATTATGTTTACTTGTTTGAATTTTTCCAACTTGTAAGCAAAATTGAGAAGCTATTTTTTCTCAGATTTTTCCAAGCGCAACTCTCGGTCTCTTCTCTCTCGGCATACACAAATTATAGCAAAACCGAAAGGTGCTCAATAGATACTAACTTTTATTGGAATTTTGGGGTGAATTGTTTCCTTGTATTAGACTGAAAATTGGATTGGGGAGAGAGAAAGAATTGGACGTCGAGGGGTGGGGAACATGAGGGGTGATTGTGGAGAGTGAGAGGAAGAAGATGATGAGGAGAGTGAGAGGAAGAAGATAATGGGGTCGTGGTTATTTATTACGAACTTTTTTTAAGATTTAACTGGGCTTTAACGGCGGTTCTTAGTAAAATCGTCTGAAATTTTTGATTTGACGGCGCGCTAAAACCGCTGTAAAATTTTTTAGACTTTTAACGTCACCCAGATAGATGACGGTTTTAGAACCGTCGTCTTTACTTTTTAACGGTGGTTTAAAACCGCCGTGAAAGCTCATTTATGTAATAGTGTGGCCACCTTGCCCATATAATTCAGATTTTAGATCCGAAACATTTTTTCTTTTACACCTTGATGCCTCTACCGGTCACCACCGGCTCAAACATCTCCTCCTCCATCTCGCGCTCTTAAAATTGAGCGAGCTCCATTAGCTTTGCTACCACTTGTTAGGGTTAAAAACCTCAAAGACAATCTCAACACACAGTGAATTAATAATCTCGAACTCCAAAGATAGAAAATCACAAACACAAGAAGAAGAACACCAGATTTACATGATTTGACCATTCAACCTCTGCTCACGTTCACGGGGCATAAACATATGAGATCACTATAAAAAGAAGAATTATATAAGTTTACAAGATAACCGACTATCTCTCTACCTCTCATCTCACATCTTTTTTAAAGTCACCTCTATCTAGCCTATGAGACATTATATATAGTGCTACAAAGAAATCTTAGTACGATCCATTATTTAGTAATAGCTCACATCACTAAGTCAAAAGCCCACCTGACACAGAGCCGATATTTGATGCAAAATCGAATATGAGATACAAACCCAACATCTATCGTAGAGGGTCAGGAGAGGAGGAAGCGGTGGGGCCATAATGTATCCCATGCTCAAG